>JZKD02S1655227.1:36267-46882 GCA_000966675.3 Picea glauca
TATCACTCTAATTTTTTAAGCACTTGAACATGTTTTATTGAATCCTTCTTCATTTCATGACGTTTGATTGGAAATTATTCTCTTTGTGTCGTTCATACCTGGAAGGGTGACACGATGCCTTAGTAAGTTTATTTCCCTTTAGGATGGGTTGCTACTGGGTGGATCTGTGAAAATTCATCGTCTATTCCCTCCATACTTACCACTTTCCATATTTATTCCTTCCATCTCCCCTATCCTTGTTTGGGCATTGGAATTGGCTACACTAGGAAGGGTTGTACCTTACCTCGTGGGAAGAAGGGGCTAAAGGCCCAGAGGGTAAAAGTAGCCGGCAAGAGTTAAAATCCAATTTTGAAACCTTAGAGATGCTCCGCCTAGGGATCCCCAAGAAAGCAATGAAAAACTTCTCAGTAAGAAAAAGGGGCGCACAAGATAACATAAATAATCAAGGTATTAGTTGATGGATAAGAGGTCTTATCACGAGCCGAACTATTATGACCATGGGCATGTAGCGGTATGAAATTACCACCTATTTGGTCAGCAAACAAGGGTAGCGGCTCTCGGTGGCATAGCCAAGAGAAAGGGGGTCTCGTTACGAACCAACCTTCTCATTTCCATGAAATGTTTATGGATAACGCTCTCACCTCTGGTCATCAAGCTAGCCAGGACAATGGCCCTCAACTATTCCCTTGAAGCACAAGAGTAAAATATAAAAATAAATAAAAGCTAAGAATAAATGGCAATGAATGGGATAGGAAAAAAATGCATCCATGACAAGGTGCATCTCTTCCTCCGTAAAGGCACCCATAGGTAGGACTCTACATTTCCCTGTTATCACATGCACTCCATGCCCAAATATTTACCCCACGCCACCTCATACACTTACATGACTTGGACTAGATTCCACTTGGGAAACACCCCAAACTTAAGGGGGATTATCCCAATATGACACCCTCAGACCCTCTTCAAACCTAACTTGTCAAATTTCATACGCCTTTGAGCATTTGTTTGGGGTTAAAATGAGTTTGATGCAGATGTTCGGGTAATTTAATTATTAGATGTGATTTACATGCTACGATACTTGTGACTTATGAACCCTGGAGGGCATACTTGTTGTTTTTGTAGGACCTTGCTCGGTAGACAGGTACACATGAGGGAATGATTAGCTTAGAATTTCGTGAGGACTCAAAGCCCCCAGATGGATGCTGGAAACCCAGCCAGGGGGTAAGAAGATATTGAAGGCTTTCATAGTGAAGGAAGAGGACGTTGCCTTTGAAGGCACCTTGGCAGGCCTAAATAATGAGAGGCCACCCTTCCCAACCTGGATGTTGGCTTTGGAGACCTTGGATGTCATCCTAGTAGCCCCATGACATCACCCATAGCTAGGGTTTGATATTGAGAGATGTTGGGCTAAATTTTTGGCATGTGTGGCATGGAGGAGGGCCTTTGGAGGCCCAACGTTTTGCTAGATGACCTCAACGTCTCATAGAGGATGCCTAACATCACCCTGTTTAGGGTTTTAATGTTGAAAATCGATTTAATTTTGAATTTTAAGAGCAAATTGACATGTAGGATCTGTTTTATGAAAAGATACAACTGTTGGATTAATTAGCCAGGATTTCCCATATAAATATGGTTAGATAAGTTCATTTTTATATATAACTCATCACACACAAGTGGTGGTCTGAAATTTCAGCCTCTTTAAGGGTTATTGGCTGAAATAACTAGTGCACACCTCTTGGGAGGGCTTTATGGTGGTGTATTTTGGCATTTTTCATGGTGGAATGATCTTCAACTAGGGTTTGACTTGATTATTCTTGGTGAAGTAAGTGGAAAATCTACATTTTTATTCATGTGTAATGTTCCTGACTTGGGTAGTCTAGGAAACGATGCTAATGTGTGTGTAGGATCAATTGTTTACATCATATAAATGATCATACAAATGGTCATACAAATAATAAATGCGATAAAGGACTGCAAAGTTTATATTGTGATATCTCTGTGAATTACAAAAGGCCGAATGCGGCTGAATAAAATGACAAAATCGGCTAGATCAAAAGACAAAAGGATCTTAGCCGGAATACAAATAAACAACTAAAGATAATACCTGGAATATGTGAGCATCGCAGGATCAATGGATGTGTTGGAACTATGGCAGCTCGTACGATAACTGCTGGAAGTCTGGAAAATTTTCCCTAGGAGCTATACCTCTCGGAATGGCCTGGAAACTGTCCGAAATGATGCGCCCTTCCCTAGTCCTCAGTGCCGGTAAATGTCGTACCCCTCTGCTGGTGGGTTTGGACCTCGGATGAATCCCCGTGGGGGAATGCGCCCCTCTTTCTCTGGAAAAATGCGTCCTAGTGATTCCACCATCGAAATCGGATGAGATGTGTCTCAAAATGACCGCATTGGTCTACTGGGAAATGGGTCGGAAGGGTTTCCCTAAATATGGGATGTTGCTTGCTCGAGAACCCTAAATGTATCTGCCAAAAGTGCCACACTCCCAAGTCTGGAAAATGCCCCCCCCAGATGATTCTTCCGTCGGAATTTGGCGAGGAACCATGAAAAATATGCACCTTGCTTTCCTCTCAAATGGGTCAAAGGGAAATCTCGTAATTCTCCCTAGATGGGACAAGTCGATCTCGAAACCTCCTCAAAATCTGTACCCTCACTCTGGATGAATTCGCCCTTGATGCTGAACACTACGTAACTGTTGTTGAAGGATGATTGAAGACTTGTGTGATCTTCCCAGTGACTAGGGTGTGTCTCTCAACACCAAAATCAACCAACTGGTATCTTCCTCCTGGAATCCACTGAACTATCTCTCCTAAGATGCACCTCTCTCCTCAATGACAAGTCATAATATGCATAATGATGAATTAGGTCGCTTGCCCTTCTCTTATAGATTTTCTAAACCCTAATTCACTGCTGAAACCCTAATTCGTTGTTGACCTTTTCCCTCCAAGTGACTTTCGCTTTATTTTATTATTCCTTGATTAAATCACTTAATTAATTAATTAATTAACCATTTTACCTCTAAAAAGTTATTTATTCATCCATATGGATTCTCCGGCCAATGAAAGTCACTTCTCATCATCTTATCCTATAGTGCTCTTCTTCCCAATTCCAATGAGCTATTACACTAAGAGGTTTCTCCAAGTAATATGCCCATTATGACCTTCTTAGTGAATTTAATTAAGATATGACCCATAATAACTCAAAATTATGGAAATCGTCGGAATGCAACGGTACCAAAGCCAAGCTGTGCGGAATGGATCCTGATGATGAACAATGCAAGTCGGGCCCAATAAAACCACTCAATATCTCCTGAACTCTCAGTCACCCCTATCTGGTTACTCTGGTAGGCATATCACTCTCTAAAATTATAATGTCCCAAAATGGGGACATTATAGTCCTCCCTGTTGGAATATTGCTTGTCCTCAAGCAATAAATGAATCCAACTACATATGATATCGGGGTCCCATATCCAACTGCGTGACACAAGGTAGACTGCCCTCAAGATGTGGTCTCTCCAAGTGCTCACGACGCATGACACTGACAGGCTCCTGATGAGTAGAATGATTAATGGCTAAAGAATCTCACTCAACTCCCTGAGAAACCACTCTACTCGAAACTCAACTCCATCCAATGCTGAACTACCAAGCACTCCAATCCCTGGATCCCATATCAGAATGTGAACCGCAATGCCCTGTGGAGTATAGTTTTGTAACATATCAAGACCACGAGTCTCCTGCAAATAACACTTGGCCTCAACCTGAAATAGGTCTATCCTACCAAACCATACCAAACTCATCATGAACCCCACCGATTGAACATGATTCTCCCATAGTGAGGTACTACAAGATCTCAATGAATCACCAGCTAGTGACGTGCTCTCTCCAATACTGAAACTCAATGGAAAATCAAAGTGACTCCCCCCTGCAAATGTCTGCACGTCTCCATCAGTCAGTGAAATGTTCGGCCCTGTAATCCCAGGGTCCCATGCTAGTCTCTGACATGGACCATCATGTCGATGCTGCTCTACTCTGATCATGACTGCCTGCTCAAAGTATCCATACTGGACCCTCCACGCGTGGATCCTCATAAGATGAAACAAACTATTGACCCAATGGACTCTCAGATCCCATGTCAAATTTGGAAGTTCATCACTTCCAATCCCCACTAACTACTGATGTTCCCTACTGGTAACTGTCGAAAGCACTCTACCCTCATCCCAATGAGAGTCTGAATATGTAGAAACCTCTGAGATATCCTCTATCCCATGGCCTAGGATACTCCCCATCATGCCCCTGGCCTCAACTGCCTGCCCCTGATGATCCACTCCTATCCCAATGAATGCAATTAAGACACTTCTATCAAGTGGTCTCGGCCTACCAACTCTCCATGTCCCCTGCCACTGTCTAGCTCCCCCTGTGTTGTTGTCAATGATGAAAGTATCGGGAAAAACTATCATAAGTATTTGCAACCAACTTTAGGACTGGAAAGTATCACATGCTTTGGTCAATCCAAAGGACTTAACCAAAATATCGTCCATTGGCACCCATGGTAAATAATCGCCTATACTCATCACTGAACACCAACCATCGGGTACAACAATAGGTACGTCCACCAACTGCAGGTCAATCATTCTCCATCCATCATCACTCACGCAGCTGCTGCTACGGTGAAGGTGATCTCCCATATTTGTATACTGCTGCAAGGGAGAGGAATTTCCATGCTCTACTAAGTACATATCCTCCTTGCAATCTAGTGTGTCCCCCTGAATCCCACTGTACAACTCTGTATGCCTCTGTGAACTACCACTCATCACTGTGTACCCCTGCATACTCATGTGATATTTTGTATACACCTGCAACAACCTGGATCCTAGGTGTACTATGGGGTCATCCTCTACATGAAGGTCAACCCATCCTGGAACACAAATGGAAGTGTCCTCATAATTTCTCCTGGCTCTGGAATCCCCATGTGTACATGTGTGCTCAACTGTCTCAACACCCCTCGTGAAGGGTGGTCCCTGTGACCTATTGTTATAACCCTAAATTGCACCACACATGCTTACCTGGCATCAGGCCAACTCATATCCCTTCTTTGCCAAAAATCTGTTGAACAACTCTTTGAAAATCCTCTGGTGTCAAGGCCCACGCGCCCTAACCCATTACTGCACGTGTGTGTACGCTGGCTGACTCACAACAGCCCGCGTGTACCTAACAAAGCACGAAAAAAGGAAAGTTGCCGATGGAACAAAAAGCTATGGGTCAGTTAACTGAAACTCCTGGCCATGCATGGCCGAGGGTTCATCCAAAACCCTAGCTCCTTCTAGCCTATAAAAGAANAGGCTCCTGATGAGTAGAATGATTAATGGCCAAAGAATCTCACTCAACTCCCTGAGAAACCACTCTACTCGAAACTCAACTCCATCCAATGCTAAACTACCAAGCACTCCAATCCTTGGATCCCATATTAGAATGTGAACCGCAATGCCTTGTGGAGTATAGTTTTGTAACATATCAAGACCACGAGTCTCCTGCAAATAACACATGGCCTCAACCTGAAATAGATCTATCCTACCAAACTATACCAAACTCATCATGAACCCCATCGATTGAACATGATTCTCCCATAGTGAGGTACTACAAGATCTCAATGAATCACCAGCTAGTTACGTGCTCTCCCCAATACTGAAACTCAATGGAAAATCAAAGTGACTCCCCCCTGCAAATGTTCGCACGTCTCCATCAGTCAATGAAATGTTCGGCCCTGTAATCCCAGGGTCCCATGCTAGTCTCTGACATGGACCATCATGTTGATGCTGCTCTACTCTGATCATGACTGCCTGCTCAAAGTATCCATACTGGACCCTCCATGCGTGGATCCTCATAAGATGAAACAAACTATCGACCCAATGGACTCTTAGATCCCATGTCAAATTTTTAAGTTCATCACTTCCAATCCCCACTAACTGATGATGTGCCCTACTGGTAACTGTCGAAAGCACTCTACCCTCATCCCAATGAGAGTCTGAATATGTAGCAACCTCTGAGATATCCTCTATCCCATGGCCTATGATACTCCCCATCATTCCCCTGGCCTCAATTGTCTGCCCCTGATGATCCACCCCTATCCCAATGAATGCAATCAAGACACTTCTATCAAGTGGTCTCGACCTACCAACTCTCCATGTCCCTCGCCACTGTCTATCTCCCCCTGTGCTGCTGTCAATGATGAAAGTATCGGGAAAAACTATCATAAGTATCTGCAACTAACTTTAGGACTGGAAAGTATCATATGATTTGGTCAATCCAAAGGACTTAAACAAAATATCGTCCATCGACACCCATGGTAAATAATTGCCTATACTCATCACTGAACACCAACCATCGGGTACAACAATAGGTACCTCCACCAACTACATGTCAATCATTCTCCATCCATCATCACTCACGCAGTTGTTGCTACGATGAAGGTGATCTCCCATATTTGTATACTGCTGCAAGGGAGAGGAATTTCCATGCTCTACTAAGTACATCTCCTCCTTGCAATCTAGTGTGTCCCCCTAAATCCCACTGTACAACTCTGTATGTCTCTGTGAACTACCACTCATCATTGTGTGCCCCTGCATACTCATGTGATATTTTGTATACACCTGCAACAACCTGGATCCTAGGTGTACTATGGGGTCATCCTCTACATGAAGGTCAACCAATCCTGGAACACAAATGGAAGTGTCCTCATAATTTCTCCTGGCTCTGGAATCCCCATGTGTACATGTGTGCTCAATTGTCTCAACACCCCTCGTGAAGGGTGGTCCCTGTGACCTATTGTTATAACCCTAAATTGCACCACACATGCTTACTTGGCATCAGGCCAAATCATATCCCTTCTTTTCCAAAAATCTGCTGAACAACTCTTTGAAAATCCTCTTATGTCAAGGCCCACACGCCCTAACCCATTACTGCACGCGTGTGCATGCTGGCTGACTCACAATAGTCCGCGTGTACCTAACAAAGCACGAAAAAAGGAAAGTTGCCGACGGAACAAACAACTATGGGTCAGTTAACTGAAACTCCCAGCCATGCATGGCCGAGGGTTCATCCAAAACCCTAGATCCTTCTAGCCTATAAAAGAAGGGGTAGGGGTACCATTTGGAAGAGGAAAAAATATAGCGCAGAAACTCTGCCCATTTACGTAATCCATTGTCCCAACCCTTTAGCCTTTCCTCATGCCAAAGGAGATTTAACGCAAAGCAATTGAAGGATAGAAGAAGAGGAGCCTAGGATTAGGTTCAAGGAGCGGTGGCCGGTCTCAACTTTTGTAAGTTGATTCACTTTACATAGTAAAAGGAATTATTTTCCCATCCCAAATCATGAATTGTCTATAGTTTGATTGATTTATGTTCGATTTCTAACCCTTGAGTATAGAAGTAACATGCATGCATAGTTTTTGTTTGTCTTGAGTGCAGGTCATCTTTGGAAGGAGCAACACAAACAAGTAATCGAGCACAACGGAGGATCTACATCGAACGCCGGTGATAAGGTAGGTGGTCCTTTTCCATGCATTTACTGATAAAGAGGGGTTTAAATATTGGGATGTAGGTAAAAAAGTAGTTTATATTCGGTCAAATCTACATGCAACGTCCTACCCTAACTTTCTAGTCCGTAGGGTGTTTTTCCCAACAACAGAATTGGCGACTCCACCGGGGAGAATACTCTTTAGGGTTCCTGGATTTACTTAAGTTTTTGGGTAGTTTAGAGACTAGGTTTTCTTGTTTTTCTTTGCCTGTCTTTTATTTTTCTGAAAGGTCTGAGCTAACAGGGAGTCTGGTTTTCCATACCAGCTTTCCCTGACTTTTGCTTGACTGTATTTTTTGGGACACACAGAGGTACACACGACCTGTAGAAGGCCTGAACGCGTGTACCCGTGCCTTATCCTCTAACAACCCACTTGTGAATGCTAGCTGTAGAGATAGAAGTAGAGTGTAGGAGTTCAAAGAACCTTAGAGGCAGTCCTCCTCTTCCCTGTCAGAATTACACATTCTCAGGGGGTTTTCTGGAATCCTGTCTGAGTCTTGTTGGTTCACAGTCCTATCTCAGATTGCTTTTTTTTGCTTTATTATTCCTTGCATTATTTGTATTTTTTGTTAAAAAGAGCATCCAAGCCTTCAAGGGATCCTGGTTATCAATACCAGAGGCCTCTTCCTGGTCTGGACTGCCTATTTTCATATTTTTCCTTGTAATTTAGATATACACGCGGCCTGTACAAGGTCAGCCCGCGTATACATGCTTTCTGTCTCTGTTCAACACGCGTTTGCACGCGTGCTGTTTTAGTGACAGTTGCGTGCCTGTACAGGCTACTTTTTGCTCAGGGTGGGGCAGTCATCCCCTCCTTTGATAAGAAGTATTCCTCTCAGATGTTTGAATCTAGGTTTTCACAATTAGTAGGTTAGGATTCATCTTACCCTTAGCTTGCTTTTCCCCAGTTAATAGTTGACAGAAAGATAAAAAAAATAAATTTTGTTTTATGATTTTTAGAAAAGTGTGAGAGTCATTGTTTGTTCAATTTCTTTGTTGTGATTCTTCAATCTGATACTTTGTGATCCGCGCTTTAAGCCATAATTGTTTTTCTTGGTTTTTTTCTTGTCATTATTTTCCCTTTGTTGCTTTACTAGCACTTAAAAAAAATAAAAAAATCTCTTTTCATTTTCTTCTTTGGTTGAAGAGTGTGTTTTCGCATCATTAGCTAGGGAAAATTCTTTTACTTTGTAAGTTTTTTTTGCAGTTCACTTAGATCATAAGTAGCTCGTAGTCGAGCGAAATTCCTTTGAGTTGGCTGTATAAAATCTTAGAAAAATTAAAAAAAAATAAGAAATCTTTCTTTGTGAAAAGTTGTTGAAATTTTGCATTTAGTAAAAGTCTTTNGACTAGGTTTTCTGTTTTTTCTTTGCCTGTCTTTTATTTTTCTGAAAGGTCTGAGCTAGCAGGGAGTCTGGTTTTCCATACCATCTTTCCCTGACTTTTGCTTGACTGTATTTTTTGGGACACACAGAGGTACACACGACCTGCAGAAGGCCAGATCGCGTGTACCCGTGCCCTATCCTCTGACAAACCACTTGTGAACGCTAGCTGTAGAGATAGAAGTAGCGTGTAGGAGTTCAAAGAACCTTAGAGGCAGTCCTCCTCTTCCCTGTTAGAATTACACATTCTCAGGGGGTTTTCTGGAATCTTGTCTGAGTCTTGTTGGTTCACAGTCCTATCTCAGATTGTTTTTTTTCGCTTTATTATTCCTTGCATTATTTGTATTTTATGTTAAAAAGAGCATCCAAGCCTTCAAGGGATCCTGGTTATCAATACCAGAGGCCTCTTTCTGGTCTGGACTGTCTGTTTTCATATTTTTCCTTAGAATTTAGATATACACACAGCCTGTACAAGGTCAGCCCGCATATACACGCTTTCTGTCTCTGTTCAACACGCGTTTGCACGTGTGCTGTTTTAGTGACAGTTGCGTGCCTGTATAGGCTACTTTTTGCTCAGGGTGGGGCAGTCATCCCCTCCTTTGATAAGAAGTATTCCTCTCAGGTGTTTGAATCTAGGTTTAAACAATCAGTAGGTTAGGATTCATCTTACCCTTAGCCTGCTTTTTCCCAGTTAATAGTTGACAGAAAGATAAAAAAAATAAATTTTGTTTTATGATTTTTAGACAAGCGTGAGTGTCATTGTTTGTTCAATTTATTTGGTGTGATTCTTCAATCTGATTCTTTGTGATCTACGCTTTAAGCCATAATTGTTTTTCTTGTTTTTTTGCTTGTCGATATTTTCCCTTTGTTGCTTTACTAGCACTTAAAAAAAAATAAATCTCTTTTCATTTTCTTCTTTGGTTGAAGAGTGTGTTTTCGCATCATTAGCTGGGGAAAAGTCTTTTACTTTGTAAGTTTTTTTTGCAGTTCACTTAGATCATAAGTAGCTCGTAGTCGAACGAAATTCCTTTGAGTTGGTTGTATAAAATCTTAGAAAAATTAAAAAAAAATAAGAAATCTTTCTTTGTGAAAAGTTGTTGAAATTTTGCATTTAGTAAAAGTCTTTTGTTTCCAGCTTTTTTCATTCATTTTTGCTTTCGTCTTTACACATCATCAGTTTCACCCTCATACCCCTTGATTTAAGACAAATCCATAAAAACAATGCTAATTTTAAAATCTACTAGACTTTTATGTTAGTAGGGTTCACAAACTAGTTCAGGACTAGGGCCTTGGATTAGGTCGGAGAGGAAACTCTTCAAGGCCATTCAAAACCAAACATTAGAGTCTGAGATAGGGAGTGTCTAAGTCCAGTTTCGTGGAAGTTATCTAGGACCCCCCTCTAATATAGGGGATAAACACGAGGTCACGTGCGGAAAGGTAGAGGAGATAACCCCTCCAAAGCCAGACCAATCGTAGTGGAGAACACATATAGAGGGCTTGTTTTGGGATTCCATCGTTTGCATTTGCCACGAAGCTTCATGGGTCTCGAATCCGTTCGAGGTCCTCAGTTGTCTTCCAGACCATTTGCTCTCGATACCCTTGATAGGTTTCGGGCTTGATACCCTGCTCATTGTGGTCTACCCGACT
>JZKD02S1655227.1:70378-118134 GCA_000966675.3 Picea glauca
ATAACATTACTAATCTAAATTACAACTAATGGCCGAAAGCCGACATAAATAAAATAGCATTACTAATCTAATATGCCCCAATTAAGGGGTAATGAGCCAATATTAGGGCTTAACAAGGAGAAAGGAACCTTTTGCTGAATTCATGGATCCAGAGGGATCTTAGTGCATTCATAGGAATGACACACTAGAAGTGAAGACTCCAGGTTTGATTGTTGTAATTGTCATCCCTATAACCTATATTTCTAAATTTTTCCACATTACAAGTAGGTGTTCTAAATTTTTCCACATTGTAGGAGTTTTGAAGAACAATTCTCTCTTGAACTGTAGGTTGGGTCCCCTTCCCAATAGTTTCTTTCTCACTATCAAATGATGTGAGAATGAAACATTGAGAGTGAAAGTTGTTTGCATGGGAGTGCAAGATGTATGCATGGATCACAAACTGTATAGAATCACATGCATGCTAGCAAAAGCCATGCATGTGGGGACTTTGGGATGGAACCAAAATTCCTGGGATAAATGAACTTGATGGATGAACGATGTCAAAGAACTATTCGATAAGCCTTTCGAGGCAAAGAATATGAGGTCTAGGTATTTGATTTATAAGCAAATTGATGCCATTTATTATGGCGAAGGGATGATGAGAATG
This sequence comes from Picea glauca, assembly GCA_000966675.3. Lineage (NCBI taxonomy): Eukaryota > Viridiplantae > Streptophyta > Pinopsida > Pinales > Pinaceae > Picea > Picea glauca. Next base: position 71,025 of record JZKD02S1655227.1, read on the forward strand.
ATATCTTGGAGAAAGTCGAGCGAACCACAGAGGAGGAGATGTAGGCCAAAGCATTGATGGAGTGGCATAGGATCGATTCTATTTAAAGGTATTCTAGGTTAACGATCAAGAGTGGGGAGGTCGTGCCATTAAGTCGGTCATATTCAAGGAAGATGAGGACGTGGTGGAAGAAATGGGAGAGAAAGACAAGGGAAACTAGCAGTAGAGAGAGTGAGATTTTGTTTCCCATGTACCCATTTTGTATGAGAAAGTGATCTAGCACATGGTTGTGGAGAAGAATAAAAATTATCTTCTTAGTAAGTACATGGGTGAGGATCTCATGGAGGAGCAGGCCAAGGCCAAGGAAATACTTAATATTTAACGATAAGGCATGCCAACAAAGCTTCTAGATCATCAATTGTTTTTCCAAATGTGTTTCTTAACTTCTATTAAATATACAATATGAACCTTAGTTCATTCTTGAGGTTGACACTATGTTATAATTAAGACATCCACCAGGGTCCTTTCTTGCCGAACAAGGAAAAGGGGCACTGGGAAGATTTGATCATAGAGTTTGTTAATCATAATTATGCCAAAGTAGGGGCCAAGATGACAAACTTGGAAGGGAATGAAGTTGATGTACCTAGTACTACCAACAAGGGCCTTGGTTATAGATACTTTAGGGCTACAAAATTCATCCCCGTCCTCAAAGAGATATTCGATAATCCCCCTCGAGGTGAAGAAGTGGAGTTGTAGGTATGCAATTTACAAGTGAATTGACACCAATTCATATTATGGATACATGAATGATGAGGACGATGTCTTGGAGAAAAACACATGTGATAAATTATGATAGGCACAGAAGAGTGATTACCTTTGCAAAGCACAACCTCCGCAAAACTTTAATGGTTGAAGTTTGCATACATACTTTGTTAATGAAATTGTTTCTCAATGCATTATTACGTAACAACCACACCGATGCTCTTTCATTCATGCTAGTGTTCTATAAAAAATATAACACATAGGTATATTGTGTTTTTACAAATCATGTTGATGTTGTTGTTGTTTGATTATAAAATGTATTATAAATATGCTAATGATTTCTCTGTTTTTAAATTAAATTTAAGATGTATCACTCATTAGAATTTAGAGTTGTCATATAATCTTTAACTTTAGTTTTATGAAATTGTTTGCTTTGGATTGTAATTGCAAAAACTTATAACTATTAATGTCATATAATGTTTAATCATTCTTCAAGGTGAATTGTTTAATTTCGATACAATATGTGGATTAAACATGTTTACAAAGAAAAATTACTCTTAAGAAATGTTATTTTCTCATTTTTTTTTATTGATAACGTTATAATAATTGTTCATAATTAAATTTATAATTGTTATATTTAAAAAAATTATTAGAATCATAAAGAATAAATATGAAAATGAAGTCATTAATAATAATGAATTTTAATATACACAATTTTTTTTAAATGACTTTATGATTTTTTCCTTGCCCACCAACTTAATTATGAATCTCCTCGTAAGGAAATGTAAGTATTAATATTTAAAAATATAAAAAATATTAAGCAAATTCAATAAATAAAATAAACAAAAGTCCATGTGTAGATTTTATAGGGAGCTTAGTCCCCATCTTTGATGTAATGATTGTAACCAACAACTAAACACTTTATAAAACAAATGTCGAATTAAGAAATAAATTTACATTAGTTCCATTGAAAATCCAAAAATACAATTACTCCCTAAGGGGACGTCTAAAGGTAGACCCAATGCAAGGTGTTTTCAACGAGTGATTGGTGGTCTACAAAAGTTATAGTTTATTGACAACTCGTCAGCAAGAGACAAAATGCATATTGTATGCACAACAACAAATTTGGATGCATTCCTTTTCATAAAGAACTCTTTGTCATTGGAGTGTTCCTCAAAGGAAAAAATTGCACTGAATAATGAGGGTCAGAAACTCTTTATGAACTTTGCGATGTTCCCATGTGTTTGTGGACAATCGTCAATATATAACAATTTTTTTCTATTAAAGTTTCTAGAAGAATAACCATTCATGCACATAATATACATGGAAATGCTATGTTTGTATTTGAAAATATGCAAGTAATCAGACTGACTATAAAGAGGACAAGAAAATGGCATAAGTTCCACTTATTGTTTGGGAGGAAAGGATACAAGTGAAAGGATAAACAACCCAAGACTTGCAAAATCTATTGTATATTTGGCAATCATATCAGTATTACCACAAAAAATGATTTGGTTCCAACATCAGACACATGCATGGAAGACGACCAAGAACCATACAAAGCTTGGTTGTAACAGGTTTGGTATTTACTTTGCAGATGGATAGGAAGAGGGAAGTCACCGCTACCTTCTAAAAATTGAACATACTTTGGTGTATACTTGGATATTTTTTCTGTTAGCTAATACAACTTTTTGGATCTCCTAGTAGTGATGTTTTGGGTAGTATTGTTATCATACTTTGACTCACTATAAGAACTCTTTGTTGACTCAATAGAAGGAGATGGGTTGAACAATTTAGGATGAAATGTAGTTGATCTGGTTTCCAACTTTTCAAACAAGGATCACATGGAAGTGTTCCTACATGTCTTTTCTATATCACTTATTGGATTCTTGACTGCAGTAGGAGGTATTAGACCATAAACTTTGGGTGGTTGATTATTAATATAATGGGACAATGTGACACATCGAGGGTTCTTCTTCAACCCTTTACATTTTTAACAACCACATACCACTGACATGCCACAAAATATATCCAATTCACTATGTTATACCGTTAACCTAGGCTGCAGGTTACTGTAAGATGACATGTTACAATTGGAAGGGTAAAGCAGTTGTCCATTTTCATCAAACATTTGCATATGGTATATTTATCCTAAGAAGATCTTGTGGCATTTTTTCACTAGTAGAATATCTTATGCATCTAAACTTTATCTTGATTTATGATCCTACAAAATTCAATGAACAATTATTCAAATGCATATGCATAAATGACATAAATTTAGTTAGATAAATGAATTATAAATAAAATCTAGACTTACTTCAAATGGTGTGGGGTAAGTTGACAAAATTGCAATGATATGGAATGAGATAGAATATGAAGTATTGGCCATTTGATATTATAACCTTCTTTTCCCTGCATTTGAGCCAAAACCATCATCAATACGTGGATGAATTTAATATTAAAATTTATCGGTGCTTTTAATTTTTTTCTTATGCACTAGAGCATTTGTATATATAGAACATACGGTGCGCTACTCTATGAAACAAATTGAACCGTGACCTCCGTTAGAAGCTCCAAAAAGCAAAATATCAGTAAATTTTAATTATGAAGATTTGCATTTCTATTTTGTCAACAAAATTGGTATCGGTGCATTTTTACGTATATACACATCGAGGTGTATTAATCTGTGTGGTGCAACGATTTGACGACAAATTTAATTTTCTAAATACATAGTTTACTAAGTGATTTTACATACAAAGTGTATCAGTGTGCTTTGTACAACATTGGTACGGTATATACAGTGAAAAAAGAGAGAGAATTTCATTTTTTGAAATGTATATGTTTATGAATTAAAGCACTATTCATTATTTCATTTTTATAGAAGAATTTAGAGGGATGATTGTGGAAGTGAGAATTACCATCAAAGACTTTGGAGTGGATAGTTTTTTTTGAAGAGTGAAATTTGGAAGGGATCCATAAGGCACATACAAATCTTTCCCTATTTTATTCAAACTATTTTCAATCAACATTACAAATAAAATAGAAGGGTTTCATAGGTACCTTCGGTATCAGAATCCCTAGCTTTGTTTTTTGTTCCCCTCTTTTTTTAAGAAATAGATTTTTATAGGGTTTATTTAGTTGCATATGGGACATTTTATGTCTGTTTCAATGGTACCACTTATTGCATCAGATCCCAAACCTTTTCAACCCTATTTTTGTCAGTGATTTTATCAAAAAAATTTACCACGCTACACAATGCACACTGTATAGGAAAATCACATTGGGGTACATATATCTGTTAAAAGCACCAATTCTTTGAAAATATAAAGAGTATTGATTTTAGTATCATATGTATATGGGTTAGAAGTATGAAATGGATAATAGTATGCACCATTGCATGTATATGTTTGACCCCCCGAGGCGTTTTGTTTAATGATGTGCACCAAAATACTATATTGTATAAACATTTAATAATTTCTATTTCTGATGATTCCTAATTTTTTATATACAAGATGGCTTATAGAAGCTCAAAGAAAACATCTTATTGTAGTGAGTGAAATGGTATCTCATCTCAATAAGAGAGGGAGATAAGTTCTTTAAGTTTTATTAAAAATTTAATTATATATTTGTAAGTTTAAATTAATGATGTCTATTGGTTAATGTGTGTCATGCAAATAAAAATTTGCAGAAACTTGATAAGATTATTCTCAATATGAGTGAAAAAGAGCGTAAAAACTTTATGGAAATGTTGAAAAGAGAGGAAACAAATGGATTGAAAGGTAATCAACATTAAGTTTTTCTTTGACTTTTTGCTAAAAGTGAATTTCTTAACATTAATCACTAACAAGTTTTAAACACTTGATTTCACATTTTTTTAATGTTATGTAGGGACCAATAGCAAGGGAATGGAATTTCTTCCTAAGAGGAAAAAAATTATTAAGGATGTAAATGATGATGAAGGCTTGGTCATCAATTCATTTGGAGTGGTGCTTGAAGTTAATGAGAGGGGGAAATTGTTTTGCATAGCTTTGAGGGATAGAGTGGAAAGAATGTATAGATGTACTTTCCATTTACAATAAAAAAATCAATCCAGTGAATTCAAGAATTAGGTTACACGTACACTACAAGAAGCATTTTCGGAGCCATGGTCAATGAGACCTATGAGACTTGCAATAGCAAAAAAGAATCATATAAAATGTATTATTACTAAACATTATTTTCTATAATATGTTCAAATAATTACCAAATTAATTTGTTTTTCTATATTTACTTTCATGTCGATTAAAAAAAATTATTGTGCTTTTTCATTTTTCATGAAGATTATGAAAATTCCAAGCGACAAATGAGGGAAAATTCAATACATGCCGGTAGGGATGTCCAAAAAGGTGTACAAGGAGGATGCATCCCAAAAACATGCCTTCATCTGAGGTGTGTGTGTTGAAACTTCTCCTACTCAACACCCGACCATTAATTCCAAATAAATCACTTCTTGAATTAAAGCACAACTAAGAAATAGACTAAACATGTAGCGGAAACACAAACATAGAAACCAAGTCAAACACACATAAACACAAATATTTTTGGGTAGACACGCTTGGAAAAACCCAGAGGGAAAACCAATGCTGAGAATTATTTTATTATGCTAAAATCAGGGCTCTCATAACATGGATAATGGTCCACTGAGAAAAATACAACTACAGAAAAAACTAACAAAGTCTGACCTATTGTACAAACTAAAAGTGCATGTTTTTTGAGGTGTATGAAACTTTTCTTCATCAAACCCACGTATGTACGTGATTGTCTCCACTACAACCTACATACATGTATGGAAAAGCTATATGACAAGCTTCGTACGATGTGATACTCTCCTATGGATTCCTTAGACTGAAACCCACATGCGCTACCTATGTTCTCTTTTCTCCTTGAGCTGATCTATAGATGGAAGTCCTTCTCCACCTATCCAAGATCTTGAATCATAGTCTTTCATGATCCAATACTCTTTGTCTATTCCCTCAACACCTGTCAAATTTCAAGTGTTTCCCTTCTTCACCCTAGTCTTGCTTTTATAATTGTGAGTTATATATCCAAAGTGATTGCATGTTGAGATTACTTCTCACACTCAGTTGAGATTTAGAAACATGCTAATTATTTTTATCACTTAAATAACTAAATTAACTAATTACATAATTAATAAATAAAGTAAATTTACTTAAATAATTCCTTTAATCAAGGTAAATTCAAGAGTAGAAGGCTTTGGACAATTTCCACACGTCTAGACACATAGAAATGTGCAGAAATACCTGCCTGATGTTACCACTAGCATAAACAATCTCTGTTAGTGAGGAAGGTATTATGCACCACTCCAAGTTTGTCTCTAAAGAACACAAACTTCCCTTTCACCAAGGGTTTGCTCAAAATATTTGCAACTTGCTCAACTGTAGAAATATATTGAAGCTTCACTGCTCCATTCTGGATCCTATCTCGAATGAAGTGGTATCTGATCTCAATATGATTAGACCTTTCATGGAATACTGGATTCTCTAAGAGTTTGATACAACTCTGATTATCACAGTATATCACTGTAGGATCCAACTCCTGATCAAATAAACTTGTAAGCAATTTGCGCAGCCAAATAACTTCACAACTAGCCATACTCCTTGTTGTATACTATGCCTTTATTGAACTGAGTGCTACACAAATATGTTTCGTGATGAACCAAGTAATCATTGTTGATCCCAGGTTGAAGCAACACCCCAAGGTGCTCTTTCTGTCTATTGCACTTCCTACCCAATCTAAGTATATATATCCCTGAAACTCCACTCCATCTCATCCAATATATCTCGATACATACTTCATTGTACCTCTAGAGTACCCGAGCACATGTTTTGATGTTACACAATGCACCTACCTTGGCTACACCATGAATCGACTCAAAGTGTTCACATAAAAACAAATATCTGGCTTGGTGTTGACCAAATACATCAAGGACCCTATCAACTTCCTGTATATCCTGGGATCCACCAACTTTGAATCTGAAGTGATCACCTTCTTCAGATTGGTAATCATAGGTGTAGCCATCGGTTTATAGTCCTCCATCCTGAATCTCCTCAAGGTTTCTATTGCATACTTCCCTTTTCCAAGGAAGATCTCTCTCAATACTTCCCATACCTCTAACCCAAAGAAATAATGCATCAAGCCAATGTCCTTCATCTCAAACTCACTAGCTAAATCCGCTTTGCACCCCACAATAAGCTCCTTTGCACCTATGAGAAATAAATCATCAGTGTATAGAACCAATATGAGTGGATCCATCCCAACAAGTATGAAGTACAAGCTAGGATCTGCCTCACTCTTAGTAAATCCCATAATCTGCAAGTATCCGTCAATCCTAGAACACCACGCCCTGGGTGTCTGTTTGAGTCTGTACAAGGCTTTCATAAGCCCACACAAATGAGACTCCCTCCCATGTACCTCAAAGCCCCGAGGTTTCTCTATGTATACTTCTTCCTCAATGATCCCATTGAGGAAAGTTGTTTTCACCTCCATCTGATGTACCCTCCACCTCATAACTGAAGCAATAGAAATAACAACTTGAATAGAATCATACCTTGTGACTGGAGAAAACGTCTCCTTGTATTCCACCCCCTCTTTCTGGGAGAACCCTCTCACCACATACCTCTCTTTGAACTTCTCGATGCTACCATTTGTAGCATGCTTGATCTTGTAGAGCCACCCAGAACTCATAACTAAATTCCCCTCTGGTCTTGGCACTATGTCCCAAACATCATTCTTGATAATAGAGGTGTACTCCTCTACCATGGCATCACACCATACCTTTTGATATGTTGCTTCCACAAAATTAGAAGGATCAACATCAATGATGTTGTTGGAATATACTCTAATACTGAGAGGGGGGGTGAATCAATATTAAACATATTTTACCACTTTTTCTCTTTACCACTTTAATTAGTCTTTATATGATCAGATGTAGAAAATCTACACCATAGCATAGTACACAGATATTAACGTGGAAAAAAAATGGGAGAAAAACACAAAAATTTCTTTATAAAAATTTGGTAGGAACCAACCTATTATTATAATGCTTGCAGGCTCCAACCAGCAGGAGGCACCAATTTCCTTGACTGAGCACCAATTCAGAAACAATATTTGCAGGCACCAACCTACAAGAGACACCAATCTCCTTGGTTGAGCAACAACTCAGCTCTTCCGGTAGGCACCAACCCACAACTGCATAATTCGCAGGCATCAACCTGCATGAGACACCAATCCCCTCAAGTTGTCAATAGTGTCAGATTGACTATTTTCTTCAACCCTTCACTTGCACAAATCCATTGCTCTATCTCTACTATTCTAGTACTCTCCACCATCTTACATTCTTTATGAAATCATAGGCTCCTTACACCTTTAACTTCCTATCCATCCTTGCGCACTTGTTCTCCCTCTTAAGAACCTCCGAGCTCTTCACCTTTCACACACTTCTTGCTTCACTCTTCACACATCCATCACACCCCTTCAAACTCATACTCTTTGTTACATCTCTTCACAACCATGCACTTAAACTTCACAAGATCTTGGATATTTATATAAAAAGATACACCCAAACATTTTCCCACATATCCAAAGAATACGGGGTCGGCTCTAGATCTCCAAAAACCAAGATGTGATGACATGTCCAAAACCCCTTCTTTTTCATGCTTGATTTGTTCAAGAACAAGATCGATGTACGACTATCATCAAATTTGTTCCAAGATTCAATCTCGTTCATTGATTTTATTCATTGTCGCACAACGCAACCTCAACGCTCAACAACCATCCAATTTGTCCTGGATTTGATCTCAATCATTTACCTTCTTAACTATCTTCAAGAACAAACTATGTAGTAGTGATGTGCAACCATCATATCTTCTTCTTGAATTAATCGTGGTCATTGATTTGTTCTCTACCCATCAAAATATGCAACATAACCATACTGCACAACAACCACCCGATCAATCTTATAATTGATCTTGATTGTCAATTTGTCTTCTGCCTATACTTAGACAAATTATCTAAGTCTCACCGTGAGTTCGTGGATCTAAGACACATTTTTTCACACCTCCTCGACCTCCAAATTGTACCCTCAAGTTCTTCTGCACTCATTTTTCACCCACACTTAAACACATTTCCAAACATTTCACTATGGGTCTTTTAGACCGTCTGATCTGTGACAAGTGGTAATTTGTTGGGTCATCGGATCTATGACACATGACTAATTCCTGGGCCATCATATCTTTCTCCTTCTGGGTCATCTAATCTGTGACACGTGGCAACCTCCTGAGCCGTTAGGTCTCTCACCCTCTAGGCCTTACGATCTCCCATTCTTTGTACTTAGTCATTTCTTCATACATAGCCAGTTCTTCAAGATATTTCCGTGGGACCATGGGTTTGCTCTTATTCTTCTCATATTCCCAATATTCCACTGTGATCACTATCTCTACGAAGTCTCAACACTTAGTTTATTTTCTATTCTTCATGGAACGATGGGTCCACGAGCATACATCACTTTAGCTTGACCAATTCTTCCTTGAGGGACTTGTTTTTCTTTCTCTCCTTTTTTAGTTCACTTAAGGCACATATTAGTTCTGCCTCAAGATCCACTTCTCCTTCTTCATAATATTCTTCATCATTCTCAAGGGTTCCTTTCTAAGTTCCATTTCCATGAAGAGAAATCTTTTTGAGTCATTATCATTATCACTATCCTCATCAGATGAAGAACCAACTTGTTTTGAGTAGAGGCTTTTCTTGAATATTTCTCTTTTATTCTATTTCTTGTTTCCCTTTTGATATTTCTTTTCTTTCTTGGGAACTTCTTCTGCATCGCCATCTGAATTATTAGCATAAGGACATATAGAATCAAAATGGTTGATTTTACCACAATTAAAGCACATTAAGGGAAGCTTACATTTGTACTTGCCAGTTCCTCTCTTCAACTTCCTTACAAAGTTGGCTATTTCTTCATCTGAATCATTGCTACAACTGCAGGTTGACTTTGACTTTTTCTTATTCTTTCTTGTCTTCTTGTATTCCTTGACAGTTGCTTCCTTCTTGGATGGATTGTCCTACTTTGTTCTCATTTCATAAGCTGTAATAATTCCATGTAACTCATCCATGCTCAATGTAGAAATATATTCTCTTTCTTCTAGGGATGAAATATTAGGATCAAATCTCATTGGAAGAGACCTTAATACCTTTTGAACAATTATTGGTTCTTTAATTTCTTCTCGTAAGTCTTCAATAATGTTTAGAATTTCATCAACTCGCAAAAACTAAGCTATAATATCTTCATCTTCCTTCATTTTCATTTGTTCAAATTGACCTCTATAAGTTTGAATCTTGGCCCCTTTGACTCTGTCATATCCTTCCTAAACATGTCGAATTTTGTCCCAAACATCCTTTGCAGAATCACAATGCATAACCTTGACACATATTGAATCAACCATGCCATTCATAATATCATTTTTATCCTTCGAATTGTTTTCAATAAGATTATTTCCATCTCTATCTATTGGGGGAGTGGCAGGTGTTGTGTATTCGTCTACTATTGCTTTCCATACATCAAATCCTTGTCCTAGCAAAATTGTTTTCATCCTTCTTCTCTAATACCAATCATTGGAATATTCTCTAATAATAAGAGAGGGGGATGAATTAGTGTTGATCTCTTTTTACCATTTTCAACCATAACATGTAAACATTAAGTTATCATAAATTTATCACTTGTGATTGCATTCAAGATATCATCAACATATAACCATAGATACACAATACACAATAGTTTTGCATGGAAACCCAAATGGGAGAAAACCATGAAACACTTTTTGATATATATGTTGAATATTACATCCATAGGAAGCACCAACTTACAATATTCTCTAGCACCAATTGGAAGGAGGCACCAACCCTCTATTTACAGGTTCCAACCTGAAGGAAGCTACAACTCCCTAAATTCTCCAGCTCCAACTGGAAGGAGGCTCCAACCCCCTAGTTTACATGCTCCAACCTAAAGGAACCTCCAAATCCCTATATTCTCCAAAACCAACTAGAAGGATGCTCCAACCCCATAGTTTACAGGATCCAACCTGAAGGAAGCTCCAACTCCTTAGATTCTCTAGCATCAACTGGAAGGAGGATCCTACCTCTTAGTTTACAAGCTGCAACCTAAAGGAATATCCAACTCCCTAGATTCTCCATCTCCAACTGGAAGGAGGATCCAACCCCATTTCCTTGCCCCTTCCTTCCTCCTAAAAATATAAATTGGAGAATCAACCTGTCATTCTTGTTTTCACTTAAACTGATACATCATCATCATCAAACTGTCACTATTTTTGTCATGGATACATTATCATCATCAACCTGTCACCGTTACTTCCATTGCTACTGATACATCAACATCATCAAAACTGGTTAAACCACATAAATATTATACCAAAATCACCAATAACATCCCCTAAATCATATTCCCAAAATGACCAATATATGCATTAAGCCATGTGCCAAAATATGCCTCAAGCATGTGCCAAAGCATCCATGATATACTTCAAACCACGTACCAAATATATGCCTCAAACCATGTATCAAGATATGTCTCAAGCATGTTCCAAAACCTACATGATATGCCTCAAACCATGTACCATAACCATCAAGATATGCATCAACCATGTCCCAAGAACATTCAAGACATGCCTCAAGCATGTGCCAAAATATGCATCAAACATGTGTCAAACCATCCATGATATGCCTTAAACATATTCCATAACCTCCAAGATATGCTTCAAGCATATACCATAATCACCAAGATATGCCTCAAACATATACCATATCCTCCAAGATATGGACATCAAAACATATAGAAAACCATACCTTTTATCTTGTGAAAACCTGGAGCATGAGAACTCATACCATCAGACCTTCCTCTACTCCAGCATTAAGAGAATATCTTCTTCTTCAAAAAAATTCACAGATACATGATTCATCCACTATTAACCTGTGAAGACCCACGCTTTTCTTCACTACAATCCACATATACCCTATATGTGATTCGTCTGTCTGCAACCCACGTATATACATGCTTCGCCCTTATGTAAATCATGTACAACCTATGAAAAATGGTATGATCAACTCCATACACTTGATTCTCCTTGACCTCCTTTCTCCTAGTCCATATTCTCTTTGTTGAGATCACTAATCCTCCTAGCAAAAGTGCAGACCCACTTATGCTAACTCAATTCCACAAACACATGCTTGCTTGGATGTAAAATGAGAGTTTCTTAATGTGTATTTATACCCTTCCAAGTAACTTCTTTACTTTATCTTTGAGCCGACCTGTAACTTCTTGTTTGTAACAAATTTTCTCCTTTAATTAATTTTAGGGCCAAATTGTAACTTCTTGTTGCAACTATTAAGGGGATTTTTAACCATACTTCAAGGCTTCATATTTAAGAGGGTATAACTTCTCAATTGTGATGAACCATGTGGTTTTCCACTTACCATTGGAAACTTCTTGATGAGGAATATCAATCCAATGAGGTTTTGCATTCATTTACAATGTCCTTCACCCTCTTTTTCTTCAATCAACTTCAGGCTTCATGACCACAACTTTAAGGCTTCTTAACAACTTAACCATATTTATAGGGCTTCTTGTAGACTTCTTTAAAGTGTCTTCTCGTGAAGGCCATGCTTTAAGCTATGCCATAAGGGGGGCACTTTGGATACTTCTTCAAATACACCCATCACTTCTAGGGGATTCCAAACTTTCTTCGGGGATTCATCTAGGGTTGACATCAATGAAAACCAATTTTCCAACAAAGGTGAGGCCTATTTTTTTTTTCTCTTTTCTTCGGTTATGAAAACACAAATACAAATAAATTTGAACTCAATATGGAGTTTCCTATTACTTTGTAGCTTGAATGGCTATTACAAACTCTTCTTCCTACCTTTTTTATTATTTCAAATCCCACTCCTTGGATGCTCTACTTAACTACAGAAAAGGTACAATACAAAAGAATGGAACCCCTTCTCTTCCTAGAGACCTTTATTTAACATAGCCTTATAACCATATAAGATTATGGTTTTTGCATCATCAATCCTCAATTAGCGATAAGGTTTTTCACCCTCTAGAATATTCTTGAAAGTACACACGTGGCTAGCTACACATGTGTTATTAATGAGGGCTAACATGGCATCCACTTGTACCATGGTGTTCAACAAGGTAGGTCAACTTGTGAGAGGCATAACTTCCACATACAAGCTCGGATTGAGGTGATTTATGCACCATTTGCAAGGTGTCAATGTGTAGAATAGATTCAAGAAGTTATTGCTATGCTCATAAATTGTTTACCCCTAAAAATTCCATTTGATGTCTCAAAATGGCTCTAGAAGGTTTCGAACCCCAAATCTCCAAACTGGGACTTGGCACTAAAATGGCCCTGCAAGCCAATTCCTATAGTTTTTCCACCCATAAAGTACTAAGATAGTTAAAAAATTATATCATGATCCATTCCAGATCTATCTTATAATTACAAGGATTACTTTTATCCCCACTTTTAAAATAGGTATAACAACGAGGATTTGAGTTTAGGGTTTAAGGAAGCATTGGCCTAAATTGAAGAGCTTGTTTATGTGAGGGATAAGGATTTATGTGAGGGATAAGGATAGTGTTGGGTTAATATTGACTCGGTCATAAAGCAGTTAAGATAACATTGATTCAATGATTGTTGTGTTTATCATTGATAGTTTATGGGCCCATGGTATTAGGTAACCCATGGTATTTGATGTGAGTCTTTGCATGGATATCTCCACTCCACTCATGTCTTTGCATGTCTATCTCGAGGCCATGCATGTCTTTACATTGTAATATAATTCTAGTAAAGGAATTAGGTTTGTAATTGATGAAGCCTATTTAATGGCTTGAGATTCTCCATTGTAACAGGGCCCAAGGAGCTTCAAGTGGCCAGTGTTGGTCTGGCTTGGATGGTTTGGACAAGGTTAATAGATATCTACTAGGTGTTGGTTTTCTCGATTAATATTTTCCATGGTAAATCTCTTGCGTCTATTTATGTGCATGTTTTCTTGTTGTGCTATTGCTATCTCAATTTTTTACATGGTATCAAATCCCGGTAGGCCTGGACTCTCATCAAGAGTGGCATGGGAGATGGATTTGTTATTAAGATGGAAGGGAAGTCCGATAGTCCTGAACTCTCTAGCGAGAGTGGCTTGGGTGATGGATTTGTTATTGAACCGCAAGAGAGTGTGAAATATTTGCAGGGTTTGAAGACCTTGTGGAAATCAATAGAATCATAGATGACATTAGCCCTTAATCACATTGCATTCATCCATGGTTGAAAAACATCGATAGTGGTAAATTTCCAGTCAAGAATGGTGCCTTTGATGAATGCGAGGGTACTCTTTTTACTCTTAATAAACATGCATATCCACAATGTCTAGTGGATGCAGTCTCCTAGGTGCTTCCTCCAAGTCTCAGGTTCGATGTCTCATCTCGTGTGCATTTTTTTCACTCTTTTGGTACCCGGATGGTACAAGGTCATGAGGTTGTAGTTGATGTCATGCAAGGAGAGGAGGAGTGTGATTTTCTAGGACATGAGGAGGATTCAAGATCTGGAAGATGTGAAGTTGTGGAAAGAAGTGACACGTAGGTGTAGGAATTGCTTGACAACATACAAGGATTTGAAGGGCTACGAGGGTTTGGAAAAGAATTGGGTTGTAGACTGGTACATGGATTCATTGTGATCGTTGAAGGCTTTTGTTCCAATATTTTTTATTTTGATCTCACCAGGAAAAATACATAAGAATATGAATGGACAACCTCGATGAGGGTTTGAAGAATACTTACATAAATATTGATGACAGGTGGAAATGAAATATTCACAAGCTTAAGTGGGTTGTAATTTGTATTGGGTTATCATTTTGCGAAGATAATTCCACCCAGATTCAAATAAATTTGAGCTGTTATTTATATGGAAGTTTCAGGTTTTACAGGTCCTGCTAATGGCTAGTAGCGAAGTGGGGTTTGATTAGAGGAACAATGGTAATAAATTTCATGAGGAAATAGTTTCCATGGTGGTATCAGAGATGGTTTCAATGAACAAATGAGTCAAAGGAAACAATTACCATCAATCCTTCCTTCCGTCCCTTCCATAGCTAACAGTGCCACAACTTACCAAAGCCATTGTATCCTCTACTTGCAATGAAAACTTCAATATCATGTTTGATTACCAAGGCATTAGGAAAACACCAACAAAAGGAGTCGGCTTGGAACGAGGCTCAGTTTAGACAAGAGAAACCAAAAGTGGAAAGAAAATCCCAAGGCACGGACAATATCCTTGTCGTTATTCCTAAGTTTTTTATTTCAGCATAGGCAGGGCTCATAGGTCACACATTCGAATAAGTTCTCATGTGGAGATATGGGATTCAAGGACCGCAATGTTAAGGGATTTTTGTTTTGGGTTTTTGATGAAAGGGTTGGTAGCCTTTAGGGGCTTTAGGTTTGAAGAAACGAGGGTTTGTGTATATTTGTGGAGAATTTGACAATTTGGAGGATGCACGCTAATTGTTTGAAAAATGCGTTAACTAGATGATGTGACATGGATGAGCACGTGGAGATATGGATACAATCCCAATGCAATGGCAAAGCGCATTTAGGATGAAGTACTTGGTGAATGAGTGCTTTGGCACACTGTATTTCGAGCAAGGAGGGATGTTGGTAAATAAGTTGTTAGATGCTTCTTGCATCATGTGCTTGGGAATACAACGTTAAGATAAGTACTTGGTCTATGTAATTGTATTTGGAGCATGAAGGATGCTTGCAATGAAATAGGTTTAATTTTCATAACATAATGTGCTCATGCATACAATTGTAATTATTTTTATAGAGTTGGATTTAATCACATGTAAAATGAGCACATGGTTGTAAGACCTCTTTAGGCATGTGTACCCTTGGTTTGATAGCTCCCCTGGTCTGATAGTTCATCCATAAAAAGTATAGACGTAACAATAGGTGATGGGGGGCATGTCGGATTCCTAGATTTATAAAATTTGGGGGGGGTAGGTGTTTATCCCAAGTCAATTTAAAGGGGGGAATGCTGGGTTAATATTGACTTGTTCATAAAGTAGTTAAGATAACCTTGATTCAGTGATTGTTGGGTTTATTGTTGGTGGTTTACGGGCCCATGGTATTGGGTAACCCATGTTATTTAATGTGAGTCTTCACATGGGTATATCCATTCCACGTGTGTATTTGCATGGCTATGCATGTCCATGCATGTCTTTGCATGGCTATCTCAAGGCCATACATGTCTTTGCATTGTAATCTTATTCTGGTAAAGGAATTAGGGTTGTAATTGATGGAGCATATTTAATGTCTTGAGATGCTCCACTATAATAGGGATCAAGGAGCTTCAAGTGAGCAATGTTGGCCTAGCTTGGAGGGTTTGGCCAAGGTTAATAGATATCTATTGGGTGTTGATTTTCTAGGTTAAGGGTTTCCATGGTAAATATCTCATGTCTATTTATGTGCATGTTTTCTTGTTGTTCTATTGCTATCTCAGCTTTTTACAGATAGACCCTCCAGTTTTTAAGATTTCAGCTTGGTAGTCTTCAACGTCTATAACTTTCCCTTTTGTGAGTTGTTTAATCCCAAACTTTATGTCTTCTATAGAAAAATACTTCATCCTTTGTAGAAATGTTTGGAATGTTGCCCACAACATTAGGGGATTCATAAAGATGTTTCAGGTAGGAATTCTAGCCCTTTAGGAGAATCATATTTTTTTCTTTAGTTTAACAAGTCAAAATTTGTCTAATTTCTTAGGATCTAGCTTAGATAGGTGCAAACATTTCTCTTGCTTTGTATTAATGTAGTGCCTTTTTTTTCTTTTAATTAGATATTTGTGTCTATTTATCTTATTGGATTTTACAAACTCCTTAGAAGCATTTCTAATGGTTTTTTTCCTTTTCACCTTTTCTCCTGATTTTATAAGACCACCATATCTAGTCATTATTCTTTCGGATACATCATATCCATCTACTGGCTCACTCACCCTCTCTAGGATAGGAAATTATATGGTGTGTTCAGGAACTACCAAAAGAATCTTGATCTGATTCATTCCATAAATATCATTTAGTACCTTTAATATATGATTAAACCAATTGAATAACCCTTAAAACTATATATATGTGAAAAAAATGTTGTAACCTACGTATGTACCCATTATTCATATACATCATGAACTTGAGTATCTATAGAAGTGGAATTGTGTGCGACATCTCCAAAGAATGTAAATTCATCGAAAATATTCATCAAGGAAAATTTAGGGAGAAAACTCATTGGAAAGATTCATATAGGAAAAATTAGCAAAGATATTTTTTTTTGTAAATAAGAAGTATATTTGTATTAAGAACCTGCTAAAGCTGGTGTATAGTAGAAAAATACAAAGACATACCAGCTGCATTTACTGGACTGCCCCAACAGAGGGGAAACCAGTCCAGCCATCCCATCAAGTTTAGATGCCCAATAAGTCATAGGTTAAGTAAAAACAGTGTTCCAACTAATTGTCATCTAAGACTACAAGCCTGAAAAAAACTTGGAAGCAACGCTAAGATCTAAACACCTGGCATATAGCCTAGCCACATGGCTCGGAGGTCCTTTGTCCAAGGCTCTTCTTCAATATACGTCGGCTGGTCATCCCATCGCTTTTCCTTTCCCTCGTCACGCTCGGTGTCTGCATCTTGGCTCCCAAGCTCATTCTGCTCCCGCCCCACCTCTGTTGGCCGCTGCACTCTTTCCATGCCGTCACTTGTAGCAGCGGCCAGTGCCTTCGCTGGAGTAGAATCAACCGGGTCAGAGGAGAGCTCTGCCTACATGGAAGAGAGGATTTGAAGAAAGCTCGCCACGTTTTCTTCTGTAGCTTGTAGGCGAAATTGAAGGTTCGCCACCTCTTGTCTGAGCTCAAAAACCAAGTCGTGCAGTATAACTAGCCAGTCTCTGAGGTGCACATTGTCAAAGAGGTATGTGGGATGGAGGCCCGCTCGCTTAGGCTCTCTATGTGTGGGTGGTTCGCTGCTCGGATTTCTCGACGACCCAGGGATTGGCGTTGGGGTGGAGGATTTCGCCAGGGAGTCTTGAGGGCAGCGGTGGAGTGAGGCCGACGACCGAGGGATAATGGCCATGGAATTGAAATGCACTCTCTGCGGAGCTGGCGAGGAAGCAGCGGTGAAATGTGTCTGAAGTCGGGAAGAAGAACAGCTGGAAGGTGAATCAGAAGGCGAGACAGAGGGTCGATGGGGCTTTCAGGGAGAGCCCCTCCTCGGCCTTCCCCTCGGTCGAGTCATCATGTACTCAGGGAGACTGGCAGGGACGATAGCAAACCAGAGGTGCAAGGGAGTGGCCGGGATGACAGCAATCCAGAGGAAGCGAGCCGCGGCCAGCCTTTGCTGTGAGGGGAGGAGCCTTGTAGACCACATACGGGGATCGAAAGCAAATACGATGAGCCGAGCCATTTGATAGTAGTGCAAAGGTGGGAGGAGTCGCGTTAATGCTCCCCTGCTGCAGAATAAATGACATTTAAACACCCGAGAGGGCAGCAGCCTGCAGCACGAGCCCATCACGTGGCTCCATGTTGCACCGGCTTGTGCCTGCTCCCGTCCTCTGCCACAAGGATCCCACTAACACCCCATCCGGGGAAAATTAGCAAAGATATTAATCCACTAAAGTTATGAGACTTTTTCAATCATTCAAACTTTCATTTTAAGTGGGTAATATCATAAAGATAAGGTTTTCCCACATAAATGATAAGGGTTTTATTTTGAGTAATTTCTAGGTAATATTTGTAGTAAGAGAAGTTAATAACTTTGAGATATTCAATTTATATAGTAATTTCCATAGTAAAGATAAGGGTTTCATTTTATATTTATGTAGCTATAAAAGAAGTTAATAATTGTGGGAGATTCAATTTTTGTAGTAATTTCCATAGTAAAGATGAGGGTTTCTATACTAATTTTCGTAGTAAAGATAGGGGTTTCATTTTCAGCAATTTCTAGGTAATATTTGTAGTAATTTCTATAGCTATAACATAAGTTAATAACTTCAAAAGATTCAATTTCTATATAGTAATTTCCATAGTAAAGATAAGGGTTTTGTTTTCAATTTTTTTAGTTATAAGAGAAGTTAATAACTTCGAGAGATTCAATTTATATAGTAAAGATAAGGTTTTTTTACTAATTTCCTTAGTAAAGATAAGGGTTTCATTTTCAATAATTTCTAGATAATATTTGTACTAATTTTTGTAGCTATAAGACAAGCTAATAACTTGTAAAGATTCAATTGGATTTGAGGATATAATGTATTGTCTCCTCATTAAAAATATGCTTTTAATAAATGATTAAACCAATTGAATAACATATATATATAATAATGATGTAACCTACTTATGTAACCCATTGTTCATATACATCATACACCAACTTATATATAGAATCCAAACTCGGTGCAACATCTTCAAAGAGTTGAATGTTTCTTTGAAGTCATCTCATGCACTCAACAAACCAATTCAAAAGCTACTAAGTCGAAAATATTTGGGTTTCTATTTTATAAGAAAATATTAGGCTAAAGATTGGGGTTTCATTTTAAACTTGGTACACATGATCGGTGGAGCTATATACCTTGATAAATGGTATGATGTCAATTGTGCATGATCTAGATCTGCCACGTTCCTACACAAAGGGGGCGCTTCCTGAAAAAATCCATGACATGCTCGAGTATGGATGATGAGATGTATCATTTTTGTGCAAACGCAACAATTTTCTGGTGAAAAAAATGCATTGTATTTCACTTCACAACCTTTCATAATCAATGTTTGTTTGTTGAAACCAAGCTCTGAAAGGTAACGCGACATTGTAGGACATATTTATGATTGTAATGTGTATTAGCACAGCCACATAGTTGTGGTTGATCAACGCCGAAAGGTTGATAAGATGAAAAGAAACTTTAAAAGAATATATTAAATTTTATTATTGATTAACAAATAAATGGTTGAGCTTCATTTATCTGGTGTTAATATTTTAATTTCTGTTAATCACTTAGGTGGAAATCAATTATCTATCAAAGTAATTTTTAAATATGATTAGGTAAATGTAAAAAAGTAAACACATAAACGGATGTCTTTATAATAGCTAGAAAGTTAATGATTGAAATCACAGCCATTTATTTTGTGTGACTACCTAGAATATTCCAGCCATATTTAATCTTGTCCATAGAAAACTTATTAAGCACTAAACCCCTATTAAATCTGCCCATTGTCAATAGGTATACGCCTTTCAGCGTAAATATAATTATAGATTTGAAATGCTCATTCCTGTAATTATAGAGTGTTAATCGCCCCAGTAACAATAACTTCAATTGTAGGTGCATGATGCATCGGTGATTTTTTGGGGAAAAAAAACATGGTGATTATGGATCAGTGATTTCCGGTAAAAAACATGGTTATTATGGATCAGTGATTTCCGGTAAAAAACATGGTGATTGCACATCGAATAATGTCTAGTTCCAAAATTAAATATCAACCATAAACAAAGTATAAAGTTGAATGCACTCATATAAAGCAGATGTCGATATAGAGATGAATGCAATGATATGGCGATTTAAAGTTGAATGAATGCAAAAACACATTAGTTCCAATGAAAACACATATAAACATATACATAATTATTTTCTGCATCCCCGAATGGAACTTCTGCAATCTTGCAAGCACCAATGTCACTCCTCTCGTGATGTTGATTTGGTGCTCCTCTCGTGATGGTGGTTTTGTTGTGCAACAACAAGAAGATTTGAATGGAATTGTATTTTATTTACTCTTCTAAATATTTTCACCACTTGTATGCCTTATTTTCTCCCACTCCCATTTGAAGGGAATTGTATTTTATTTACTCCTATAAATATTCTCACCACTCATATGCCCTATTTTTTCCCACTCCCCTTGATTCACATGGATATTGGTGGCCACCCACCTATTCCAACTAGCTCCTTTTGACAATTTTAGTTCAACACATTCTTCTATATTTCTTTGTAATTGTGGGTTCTACACTTTTGGGATTATATGAATCCCTACACACCTACTATATGGATATTGGTGGCCGCTCACCTAATCCAACTGACTTATTTTGGAATTTTTCATGCCAGTACATCTTTATGTACTTCCAGGGTCGTTTTGGGGCCCTAAACAATGTTTTTTTTTTTGTTTTGCCACAGTCAAATTGTACACGAGCTCATATTTTGATGGGATAATGTGCATTTCTCGAAAATACCTTTCCAACGAGCTATCACACACCTAAAACAGAGGTTGTATGCAAAATTTACAACCATGATAAGTTGAGGTACCAACTTACCCATCAGGGCCCACATAACTTTTGGTGTTTCATCTAATCGGGTTAGGTTTTTGAATGTATAGGGTTTTGAAATTCATGAGTAATGTTAAACAAGCCTCTAGAGCCTCATTGTAATCATTCTTCTCAGACAGATGTGCGTAGCAGCCACATCTCTTCTCAGAGATAGCTACCACCATTCGAGCAAGTTTTCTTCAGTTCTGCGGTTTTAGAGTTTTGGCCTATTTTATTTATTCAATAGAAATTTTTGTTCACTGGATATCTGTTGTTGTTCTCTGTATCTATGTCTTATTGCATTCAGTCTTTTATTTTTTCTTCATGCATGTCCTCGACAAGATATGGGTACAAGAAGTTGGGACTCGAACCGGTCGAGCCTTTGCAAGATCGGTCGCTTCGAGCATGACAAAAACCCATGGGGCAAGAAAATAAAGATGATGGAGCAGGAGATCCTTTTAAAATGTGGCTCGAGGAAGACCTTGCATGACAAATGAATGAAATGATGGACAACTTTTCACAGATCCTTTGGCGACTGCCCATGGGAGACACATCTTCATCAAGCGGCCATGCAACCCCCTTCAAGGTACAAGTAAATTTTGGTATTCCATTAATTGAAGGACTGATATATGTGGATATTGTAGATAAATGGTTTAATCTTCTCGAAGGGTATTTTTCAGTCCACAATTTTTTTGATAGGGAAAATATTACTTTTGCACTCCTCAAGGTTGTCCCCAATGTTAAGGACTGGTGGGATACTTACTCTAAGCAAAGGGCATAGAGGAATTTGCAATATTTGTGGTCGCTCCCACATGGGATTCCTTCATGGATGTCATTAAAGAGCAGTACTACCTTGTTGGAAGCTACGAGGACCAGTACACAAGATGGACCATTGTTGGCCCTTGACCAAGTTTTGAAGATTCTTGGTCATGTTTGACTTATTTTGGGACTTCGACAGGCTGTCAAAGGCGAAGCGCAAGAAAAAGAGGATATCATGGGATCTTGGCCCCTTTTAGGGCCCTTTTTGGGATTTGGGATTATGTAACGGGTATGGGAATGTCGGCCCATGGGTTTACCCATGCTTAGGCCTATTTTGTAATGTATAAATAGAAGGCTAGGCAATGTAAGAAGGAGGTTTTTGTTGTTGTTGGAAGTTGCAAGTTGGCTAAGTGCTAGAGTTGGATCTGTGTGATCAAGAGTTGTAGTGCTTTGGTGCATATTGTGTGAGACTTGCAGAGCTAAGTGCAAGTCATTGTAAGAGACTATGGAAGGCTTTGTGTTGTAACGCAAGGAAGGAGGATCTAGCGAGCTGCGTAGATCTCCTGTCCTCTGTGGAGTAGGGTTTTTGAGGCTTTGTACATGTAACCGATTGAAGAAGCTAATAAAGAAGACAAAGAGTTGGTGGACATAGCCCCAAGGTGGGGTTGAACCACATACATGCTGTGTTTTTCTTCTTTGTGTGATGTGTTGATGTGTCTATATGTTAATGTGTTTAGTGCTTTAATATAGATGAATGACTTGTTGATGCTTAGTGCTTAATAATATGGATGGATGTTATATCTAACTTAAATACGCGTGCTTAGTGCTTGAATCTGCTAGATATTATCTGTTTCATCGAGCTAAGTGTTGTTAGATGCTAGATCTGGTTGAATACTACGATGCTCTGTAATTAGGGTTTATTGTGTTGTAACTGAGACTGAATCTTGATGAATGTTAACTGTTGAGTGCTTTGTTAAGTGTTAGAATCACATATATGTGTCCCAACTAAGGTTGCAGACACCTGAGTCTTGCGACCACCCCTGCCTCTACCTCGGGTGAGACTTCATCTGCTTCGCAGGTGTTTCTGAAAGGGTCGATAGTTAGGGTTTTGTTGGTGCACTATTGTAGCATTGAACCCTAGGTCTACCCCTGTGCCAACAAATGGTTTTGTTGTCGGGACCTGAAACTATGATTGTTGGGAACTGAGGAAAAATAATCTATGTGTGTAGATCTATCGCTCTAGTGCATAGTATTCTACTCGATCTGTTAAGCTCTGTGCTAAGAAAAGAAGTTTGATCTGAAAAAAAAAGGTAAGATCTAGGAGCTTTGTGCCCTGACAAAGGTAAAAGTGAGATTAAAGAGGCAAGACTTGTAATCTTTGTGCTCTGTATAAGTAAGATAAGTGGAATTGTTTTTTTTCTAAAGTATGAATCTAGGCATGCTTGATAATATTTGTCCTATCTTGAAAACTAGGGCACTGATAGAAGAAAGAAGATTTGATATGAGTAGATCTGATAAAAATAGTGAAAGATATGTTATACCTATGCATAGAGAGAATGTTTGGACTAACAAATGGATGCAAGATCCTAGAAAGATTTTTTTGCAGGTTAGCTACAACGATCCTAGTGCGTAGTACAGGAAAGGCTGGGGATCATTTAAGAGAAAGAGAGGATTAACTCTTTGTTACAATTGCAGAAAACCAGGACATCTTGCTAATGAATGCCCTGGAAGAAGACCTAGTTTCCTCTGTTGCAAAGATATGGACCATGAAGTTTTGGATTTCCCTAGAATGATTGCTAAGGTTGAAAGGATGAATATGAGACAAGAAGACCACGGGAAAGGCCAAGCAACTGAAACTATGGTAGAACCCCAGAAAGAATAAGAAAACATATTGCTACAGATGAAATAAACCTTGAATGACCAACGACTTGTCAGCTTATCAGAGATATTCAAAGAAAAAGAATGCATTGAAGCAAGAATAGGAGACTTCGACATTGACTGTGTTATGGACGAGGAAACACAGGTGAATATCATGACAGAAAAAACTTCAGAAATTCTAGGAAATCCTTATATGATTCCGTCATTAGGAGGAATAGGATTATTAAGAGGAAAAATGATAAACCTATGTGGAAGACTTACCCAGATATTTATGAGTGCCAAGAGAACTTCAACAGGGGAAGAATTTGAAGTTATCAAATTTATTGAAAAATTCTCCATTTGCTATGTTACTAGGAAAACCTTGGATTGAAGGATATCAGGCCAAAAGAAAAGAAAAAATCTTATAGCAGAAGAAGCAAGAGTTAAAAGATTTCATGACTAGGAAGATCACACACTTGATTGAAGAACAGGAGAACTGAGCAAAGTTGTTTAAAACCAAAGACTTGGATGTCAAAGTGGGAAGAACACTAGAAGACCCACAGAAGACCGAAGTACCTATTCCAAATACAGATGAAGTGTTATCCCTAGTTTCTAGGAAAGAATCTCAACAACGTGAAGTTACTATACCAAAAGAAGATAAGAAATAAAATGGAAAAAGGAATTCTAAGACAAAGCTCATTGGAAAGAAGGCTAGAAAACTAAGTAAGAAGAAAGCTAAGATCGAAAAGTTACAGAAGGTTCCAGAAGGAACTTCGCAGAAGAAAAATTTGGAAAATTAGAACTTCGTCTGGATATCAGAATTGCGTCACATGGCACTTTGCCATGGCGATGCATTATAGTCGTTAGAGACAGTATAACAGTTAGACTGACGACCCGAACGGGTAGAAAGGCATTTATGATCAGAAAGTTCGCCACCAAACCGTTGGGACCACGCCATAATAGACAAAACTGAGTTAATGAAGGATTCTCAACCATTGTAAGAGATTTGTTGTCGAGTTATCTATTTATCCCATCGCACCACACAACGAGAACACTTTTGCTAACCGTGAATCTGAGCCCACAGACTAGTTGAGTTCGCACAATGATCATCGCGCTATTGCTATCTACTCCGTTGCATTAAGCAGTTACTCTTCAAACCCGAGATATTCAACCACGAGCGTGCATTTCGGACGAGCTTAGCACTGCAGATAAAATTGTCGAGGAAGTTCTCATTGACCTAATGACTGAAAGAGTAATGTCTGAAAAAGCAATGTCTGCAAGTGTTCAAGAGTCATCGATGAGAGGACTGCAAGCCTCTCCATCAACTGCTCGCAGAGCCAGATCATCCCGACCATCAATAGAAAAGAGAACCAAACATAGAGATGACCTAGAAAATGTGAAGTTGATCCCTTCCATTTGCCCAATTACATCTCGCCTCTAGCTGGCGCAGTGAGTAGAGATAGTGTGCCAAGAGACTTCGAGTACACCATGATTACGGAGTACCTTTTGAAGGGGATACACATAGTTCGAGCACAATAGGACAAGATCGCAGCATTGAAGTTCAGTGATTTCAACCTCGGAGATCGCAAGAACTACAGTATGCTCGCCCCGTACAAATACCTGACTAGGACAAAGGGGAAGAACTTGAAGATAATCCCCTTGTCGCGGACGATGAACCTTGTGCAGTCCACCCTGTTAAATGTAATGAAGATCCCACACTTGGGAAGGCACCGCGAAGTTAACGCTTGTGTCAAGATATGACTTCCATGTTACCATGGAGGTTACTTATGGTTACATCGTCGGATTACAGTCGGTCCGACGCTTATCCATAGGACCACGGGATTAAGTATGCAAGGATCAGATACACAAGAGTTCTATCCAAGAAAATCCATAGATCGTGCACTATCACAAAAGATCAAGGATACATATGACGATGTGGAAAAGGGAACACGAGGTTACAAGGTATCCTCCATCCAAAATGGCGCAATGTGCCTAGCCTGCCAACTAATAGCCAAAAAGTTATTAAGGAAGAACAGACCTATGCAGGTCACAGGCTTTTTCATTGACCTCATAGGGAAGTGCGTGGAAGGTCTACAGATGAACTCAACGAAGTACCTAGTTAATTAGCTGGAACTAGACTGTCGCGAAGCATAAGATCGGGGCTACGAGTTCCACTTTAGCTGGCTCCTGATCCTCATTGCCTTTGTTGTCTGGGAGATGTTGGAAGGTGCGACCTTCTTGGATATTGAACCATTTGAGCCACTTGCTGCGAAGTTCACTACCCTTTGGTACTCGAGTGATATGAAAAAACAGTGGCATTCGAACATTGCTTTTCACACCTATTACCTGCAGCTAAAGCGAGCCATCGAAGCTTAACCACGCATGAACCCGAACACCCTACAGAGGTTCTGACCCCTGATGAAGTTCTACACAGATCGACACTTCATCTACCTTACAGCGCGAGACGATGAACATAGGGAGAAGCTTCAGTTGTACTACAAGCTCACAGAATAGGACCTTGAGGAGATCACTAAGGATTGGTCTGCAAACCTCCTTGTTCCCGCAGACCCTATAGAGATGTCTGATACTGACATCCCAGAGACCATGTAGAAAGAACATGATACACCCAGACCCAGCAGAATGAAGAAGAATGAAGAGGTTCAAGAATTAAGCAATGCCTCTTGAAAGATTGCTTCAGTCTCACCTGATCGAGGGGGTGATGATGAAGTAAAAGAACTAAATAGCAAAGGAGATAATGAGAATCCAGGCGAAGTAACACCACCTAGAGACAAGGTTGATCCCCTGAAGAAGAGGAAGGTTTCTCCCCTGAAACCTTCTTCCTGGAAGAAATCCAAAGCCACCATGACCAAGATGAAGACTGTGTTTACTACCGATGATTTCGACTTCATCATCGTAGCTCTCAACGATGCTTCACTAGAAATCGTGGAGAAACAGGAATCCGAGCAGGAGGAAATGTATGATAGAATTGAGATAAAACTTCGAGGCATATAGAAGGCCCTTTAGTCCAGTTGTGTAGTCTCCACTACGCCCCTGCCATCAAGAGAACCAACGTTGGGAGACGAGCCAGCCTAACTCCACCGAATAGCTGATGGGGTCGAAGCTCACCTTCGTCGCACTCAAGAAGAAATAAAACAAGTCACCCAAGCCTTGAAGCAAGTGCAAGGAATACTCGTAGAACAACACAGAGTTGCAGAGTAGGATAAGGTTGCTCTCTAGGAAAAGTTTGAAGAAGAGAAAGTACAGATGCAACAAGAAAGAGAACAGTTGTTCGCAGAGCAACTCGAAGTGAGGGAAGAAGTCAACAGATCCCTCTGCTATTTGATAGGCTTAGATCTCCAAGAAGAAGACCGAGTCACACATCAAGTAGAATATCTCTCCAATAGCTACAACAATGAATAAGAGACTTAGAGCTCCGCACAGTGCCCAACACCCCATAGGATGTGAGGGACCAAAGAGAAGCAACTACTCGAAGTGTAGTTGAGAGAATGAAGGCCCTTGCCAGGGAATGTAAGCAACTCATTGATTGCAGTTCTTAGACCTACGAGAAACGAACTGAGAACCCATAACTAAAGGAACTGGATTCGCAGCTCCAAGAGGTGAAGTATCAAGCAGAGACAATATAGGCGCAGTTGAAGCCCTTGTCACCTGTGGAAAGAATGAAGCGATCCCAAGAGCAGTGCACTGCCTAGCAGCAGATCCACATTATTCAAAGCAAAGTCATGGAAGTGACTCAAAGGCTCTGAATTGTACAGGATAAGGCTTACCAACTGTTCATAGAGATCGAAGGCCGAGGAACAGAACTAGAGCAAGTTGTCATTGTAGTTGAATAGTGCCTAGAGGGACCTGTCAACGAAGCAATCATACAAAAATTCATCGAACAAGAGGCTGTGGAACAACAACACGTCAAAGCAGCTCGAGACTTTTGAAGCAGAACTAGTTTAATAAGAGTGACTTGGGACGAGTCACAGGTGAGTGTTGGGGGCATGTTGGTCCTTGACCAAGTTTTAAGGATCCTTGGTCATGTTTGACCTATTTTGGGACTTTGATAGGTTGTCGAAGGCGAAGCGCAAGACGAAGCGGAGATCGTGAGATCTCGACCCCTTTTAGGGCTCTTTTTGGGATTTGGGATTATGTAACAGGTATGGGAATGTTGGCCCATGGGTTTACCCATGCTTAGGCCTATTTTGTAATGTATAAATAGAAGGCTAGGTAATGTAAGAAGGAGTTTTTTGTTGTTGTTGGCAATTGCAAGTTGGCTAAGTGCTAGAGTTGGATCTGTGTGATCAAGAGTTGTAGTGCTTTGGTGCATACTGTGTGAAACTTGCAGAGCTAAGTGTAAGTCATTGTAAGAGACTGTCGAAGGCTTTGTGCTATAAGGCAAGGAAGGAGCATCTACTGAGCTACGCAGATCGCCTGTCCTTTGCGAAGTAAGGTTTTTGAGGATTTGTGCATGTAACCGATTGAATAAGCTAATAAAGAATACAAAGAGTTGGTGAATGTAGCCCCAGGGTGGGGGTGAACCACGTACATGCTGTG
Organism: Picea glauca; assembly: GCA_000966675.3. NCBI lineage: Eukaryota > Viridiplantae > Streptophyta > Pinopsida > Pinales > Pinaceae > Picea > Picea glauca. The sequence continues at coordinate 99,381 of JZKD02S1655227.1, forward strand.
TTGCTATGCTTTGTGTGATGTGTTGATGTGTTTGTATATTAATGTGCTTAGTTCTTTAATATAGATGAATGACCTGTTGATGCTTAGTGCTTAATAATATGGATGGATGTTAGATCTGACTCATATACACGTGCTTAGTGCTTGAATCTGCTAGATCTAATCTGTTTCATCAAGCTAAGTGTTGTTAGATGCTAGATCTGGTTGAATACTACATGCTCTGTAGTTAGGGTTTATTGCATTGTAACTGAGAGTGAGTCTTGATGAATGTTAACTGCTTAGTGCTCTATTAAGTGTTAGAATCACATATTTGTGTCCCAACTAAGGTTGCATACACCTAAGTTCTGCAACCACTTGAGTGTTGCCGAAAGGGCTTGTAGTTAGGGTTTTGTTGGTGCATTGTTGTAGTGTTGAACCCTGGGTCTGCCCCTGTGCCAACAACCACCCTACTTCAGGAAAGGGACCAAACAATACCACATTTGATCTAGGTGGATATTGGTGGCCACCCACCTGTTCCAATTGGCTCCTTTTTCCATTTTTTTGATCAGCACGTTCTTTTGTACTTCTTTGTAATTGTGGTTTCTACACTTCCATGGCTATCTGGAGCCCTACACATCTTTTAGGTAGATACTGGTATCCTCCCACATAATCCAACTGGAGTATTTTGTATGTTTTCATGCCAACACATCTTGATGTACTTCTAGGGTCATCTTGGAGCCCTAAACAATGTTATTTTGGCTTGCCACAGTCAAACTATAGACAGAGTCTGAGTCTGGCAATGTAATGCGTAGTTCTCGAAAATACCTTTCCAACGGGCTATCACGTGCCTAAAACAGAAATCATGTGCAAACTTTACGACCTCAGGAAGTTAATGTACTAACCTACCCAAACAAGGCCCACATGACCTTTGGCGTTTCATCTCCTAGAGTTAGGTTTTTGGATGTCTAGGGTTTTGGAATTCCTTTTTAACATAAAAATCCCTTCAGAGCCTCATTGTGGTCATCTACTTGTGAATGAGCGTAGCCTTCACATCTCTTCTCATAGATAAATCTACCACCATTCTAGCGATTCTTGCACTCTATATTTTTTTCAGTCTCTTTACAATTCTTTCATTAATAGAAATAAAGTATTGTTGTATTTCTATGTTTTTAGCAATTTTCATGAGTATTTCATTGAATATATCTTCTTTCATTTCGTTTTGAAAATAATCTGGATCAATGGTATCAGAGTAGGATGCTCTTGATCATTTTTCATTGCATGTCCCCGATGAGGTCCGAGTATAGACATTTGGGTCTCAAGTTTGTCTCTCTTGAGGAAAATCACTCTCGCATGCCCAAGAAACCCTTGATGGCAGTAGAAAAGAAAAATGGATGAGCAAAAGATATTATTAACCTGTTTCTTGAGCAAGCTCTCACGTGACAGAGGGACGAAATGATGGAGAATTTTGCACACATCCTTCAATGCCTGCCGATAGAAACAAGCACATTTTCATCCAGTGATCATTTTGGAGGAACCTCTCCCTTCAAGGTATAAGTTAATTTTGATATTCCCATATTTGAAGGTCAGAGAGCTGCGGATTCCCTAGAAAAATGGTTAAATCTATTAGAAGGTTATTTCTCTGTTCAAAATTTTTCTGACAGGGAAAAGCTCACCTTCGCACTCCTCGAGGATCTCCCCCATGTCAAACATTGGTGGTAAACTTACTAGGAGAAAAGTTCCATAAAGGAATATGGAATATATGGGGTCGAGCCCACTTGGGATTTTTTTGTGGATGCGGTAAAAGAATAGTACTATATTGTTGATAACTATGAAGACCAGTACATGAGATGGAACACAATGAGACAAGAGAAGAGCCAAACAATGCAGGAGTTCACAATTACTTTCCATACCTTGTGCACCAAGCTGGGTATCAAAGACTCTAAGCGACATCTGGTTCTGAAATACCGTGGGGCTTTACATAGATACATACAAAACAAAATGGATTTCCTAAACATCTCATCATTGTGAGCTGCCTATCGATATGCTGTCAAAATCAAGAAAAAATTTAGTCACCAGAACAAATGGGAATTCAGGTCTGCAAATATGCAACAACCAAATCATGGTAAAGACGACCCTAACCAACATCCCCTAGACAACCAATCCAAAACATGGGACAAAAAGAGTAAAGTAAAGACTAACAATGACATCAGGAAGTGGTGTGACTTCCACAAAATCCCTTGTCACAACAACGATGAATGTCGCTCGAAACAATCATTGGTGGTCGAGATAAAAGACACGGATCTAAACCCTAATTTGGAATCTGATCTAGAAAATATTGAAAACAGACAGATCATTGACGCAAACCCCACTGCCACTGTTGCGACCACAACAATTCAATCAGATGAATCAGTAGATCCTGAAAAGGGGGAGCACCTCTTCCATTCACAGATGTGGGTGAAAGGGACCTTGTTGCATTTCATTGTTGATAACAATAGTGAGAAGAACCTCATCTCAGCTAAAGCCGTCAAATAGTTGGGGTTGTCAACAATACCACACCCACAACCATACAACATCGGTTGGCTTCACCAAGGACGACATATCCATGTCAGCCAGTAGTGTCGCCTATCCTATGGAATCCAACCCTTCAAGGATGAGGTAGTGTGTGATGTTGACCCTCTTAATGTCTGTGATGTGGTTTTGGGCCAACCATATATGTGGAGACATCATGTTGCCTATGAGTCTAGACCCCGTAGTGTCATTATTACTTGGGAGGTTAGCTCTATTGGATATCAGAGGTAGTTCTGACTACTTCTCCACCAAAATAGTGCCGCAAGGTAATCTCTCATACTGCAAAATTCATCCTCTTCACACTTTGTTCAAAGGGTGCACAGAAGACCACTGCAACCTCAACACCTTCTATCCAGCAAAAATAGATTGTCAAAGAAAAAGAAGATATTGTTTCTTCACCTACAATGGTGCTTACACAATGCCTCGCCAAACCCAGAGACAACAGGTTGGTGGAGCATATTCAACCTCGCCAGTAATCGGTTTGTGATAGTCTTCCTAATCCAACTGCCTTATTTTGTATGTTTTGATGTCATCACATCTTGTTGTACTTCCATGGCCATTTTGGGGCACTAAACATTTTATTTTGGTTCGCCACAATTAAAGTATAGACAGAGTTAGAGTTTGATGAAGTAATGCATGGTTCTCGAAAATACCTTTCCAACGGGCTATCATGTGCCTAAAACAGAGATCGTATGCAAAAGTTACGACCCCAGGAAGTTAATGTACTAACTTACCCAAATGGGGCCCACATGACTTTTGGCGTTTCATCTCCTAGGGTTAGGTTTTTGGATGTATAGGGTTTTGGCATTCCTGTTTAACATAAAACGGCCTTAAGAGACTCCTTGTGATCATATTCTTGCGAATGAGCATAGCTGTCACATCTCTTTTCAGTGCTAAAGCTGCCACCATTCTAGCGAGTCTTGCCCTCTGCATTTTAACAGTCTCTGTACAATTCTTTCATTAATAGAAATCAAGTATTGTTTTATTTCTCTGTTTATGGAAATTTTCATGAGTATTTGATTCAATATCTGTGATTTCATTTCATTCCAAAAATAATCAAGATCAAGATTTCACCAATATTGTCCATACCCGGCACACCAAACTGGGTATCAAAGACTCTGAATGGCATCTGGTGCTCCAATACCATGGTTGTATTCATAGATACATTCAAACATAAATGGATTTTTTGGGCATTGCATCATTGGGTACGACTTATAGATATTCTATGAAGATCGAGTAGAAATTTAAGTAGAAGAGGCAAGAGTTTGGATCTACAAACTCCTCACAACCAAAGCAGGGCAAAGGCGGCCCCAACCCACAAAACAAGGGACAAAGAAAATATGTCCACTCTCAGGACAACCAGTCCAAGCTGCAACACAAGAAGGGTAATGAGAAGTCGAAGAAGGACACAGGAAATTGGTGTGAATACCATATAATCCCTTGGCACAACACCGAAGAACGTCGCTCCAAGTAGTCACTCATGTCCAAGCTGAAATATTCCAAGTCAAAGGACAATTCCGACTATGAATCAAATCCAAAAGGATGGAAGCGGATTATCGATGTTGAACCCAGTGCCACTGTCGCTACCACCAAAGTCCAACCAAGTGAACCAAAAGAACTAGAGAAAGGGGAAAACCTCTATCACTCACATATGTGGGTAAAGGGGGCTCCACTTCATTTCATTGCCGATAGCGGCAGTCAGAAGAACCTGATCTTAGCAGAGGTCGTCAGGAGGTTGGACCTGCCAATGACACCACACTCACAGCCCTATACCATCGACTTGGTTCACCAAGGAAGATATATCTACGTCAACCAATAGTTATGTCTGCCCTATGACATCAAGCCCTTCAAAGATGAGGTATTGTGTGATATTTCTCCCGTTGAAGTTTGTGATGTTCTTTGAGGAAACCCATATTTTTGGAAGAGACATGTTGTGTATGAGACTAGACCTCGCAGTGTTATTATTACTTTGGGTAGACAATTGTACATGATACCAAAGGTAGCGCTGCCTACTGCTATTTCTTTAATCTCTGTTAAGCAATGTAGTAAGGTCATTTCACAAACCAGGAAGTTCGTCTTCTTTGTGATCCATTCTCACAGTAAGCAGAAGGTCACCACCACATTCATGACCTCTACACATAGCCTCCCTTTGCAGTAGAGGCAAATGGATGGAATCATGGAAGAGTAGAGACATATCTTATCTTCACCCACTGGGGTACCGACACACTACCAAGTCAAGCATCCAATTGATCTAACCCCCAGTGAACTTATGCCTAATGGACTAGTTTATCATCGCTCGCTGATGGAAAATGAAAAAATAAAGCGTCAGACCCAAGAGTTGCTTCAAAAGGGGCACATCAGACCCATCTCCTCCCCTTGAGAAAGCCTGATTGTACTAATACAAAAGAAAGATGGGACTTGGTGGCTCTGCATTGATTACAGAGCATTAAACAAAATCATAGTCAGGAACCAGTACCCAATTCCCCGAATTGATGACCTTCTTGAACAACTCAAGAGGGCCAAGTTCTTCAGCAAGAATGACCTAAAGTCTCACTATCACCAAGTTCCCATTGAACCGACTAATGTATGGAAGACAACTTTCAAATCTAAAGAAGGTCTCTTTGAATGGTTGGTCATGCCCTTTGGCCTAACAAATGCATTGGAAAAATTCATGAGGTTTATGGATGATGTATTGAGACCCTTCACCAACTATTTTGTGGTGGTATATCTGTATGACATCCCCATCTTCAACAAAACTTGGGAGGAACACATGCATCATATTCAACAGGTTTTGAGCACTCTCCGACAACACAAGCTATATACCAAATTGGAAAAATGCTCCTTTGGCATGAACATGGTCTAATACTTGGGCTACATTGTTGATTAACATGGGGTACATGTGGATATAGCTAAGATCCAAGTCATATGTGACTGGCCAACCTCGATCACACTAATCGAGCTTCAAAGCTTCTTGGGACTTGCCAACTTCTACTGACGGTTTGTGTTGGGATTCTCCCATATTGCATGGGCCCTCATCCAAGTGACCAAGGGTGATGGAAAGGAAACGTTCACGTGGGGGAAGGTGCAACAATGAGCATTTGATGATATAAAGCATTTCTTGTGCTTAGCTCTAGTACTCTCCTTACCCGATCTACAACAACCGTTTGAGATTGAGACAAATGCATCCAACTATGTTGTAGGCACAATTCTCTCTCAGCACATTCATCTAGTAGCATACCATAGTGAGAAACTCTCAGATACTAACCGGAAATACCCCACCTAGGAAAAACAAATGTATCCCATTGTACAAGCCTATCATCAATGGAAACATGACATTCTGAGAAAGGAGACAATCATCCACACTGATCACAAGCCTCTGCAGCTCATATAGACACAGGGGAAGTTGCATAACGATCGGCATCATAAGTGGTCCACATACCTATAGCAGTTTCATCTCAACATCTAGTATAATACAGGGAGCACAAATCATGTCACTCACTGCCTCAGTCGACCTCTCGTGGCTGCACTCACCGCCATGCTCCATTCTTATTAGCATGAGGCATCTGAGTGGCCCCAACTTTATCACCAAGATCCTTCACCACCACCTATCAGCTCTTGGGTACAGGCATGAATGTCACTGATTTTCACATTCAGGACAGATTGTTATGCCATCTAGGCCAGCTATGTGTTCCTGCAACCGAGTGTGAAAAGATGATTTGGGAGGCTCACTATAGTTAGATGGCATGACATTTTAGTGTGGAGAAAACTATGGTCATTCTATAGAAACATTTTTATTAGCCAAAACTTCGACAAGACGTCAACAAGTATATCAAATCTTGCATTGTTTGTGCCATTGCCAAGCCATCCATCAAGAAGTAAGGTTTATACACCCCTATTCCTACTCCTAAGAGGCCTTGGGAATCCATCTCGATGGATTACATGTATGGCCTTCAATCCACCTAGCAAGGAAATGATTATGTATTTGTGGTGGTTTATTAGTTTTCAAATATGGCCATTCTCACAGCTTGCAAGAAGAGCATCACAATGACATATACTACCAAGCTCTTCTTCAAATGAGTGTGGGTCCATTTTGGGATACCATAGGCCATAATCTCTGATCAGGACAACAAGTTTTTCAACACATTTTGATCGAGTCTATGGTCATTGTTGGACACCAAACTCACTAAATCCACTGCCTTCCACCCTCAAACCGATGGCCAGATAGAGGTCGTCAATTGGATGATTGTGCACATCCTGCACATGTATAATTGTAAGCATCCACATACATGGGATGAGAGTCTTCCCTATGTTCAACATAGCTACAACAGGGCTCTCCATAGCTCCACTGGCCATAGCCCATTTCAAGTGGGGCTGGGATTCCACCCTTGGGTCCCATTGATGTTGCACTACCTCTTGCAACCACACAAACATAATCTTTCCATGTTTAGTATGGGGTTGAAAAAGCCACTAGATTCATTGAAATAATTCAACACATCTGCCAACAGGTCCATGAAATTTTGCAGAAAGTCAATGTTAAGTACAAACAACGCTATGATCAACACCAGGTACCACACAAGTTTCAATTGGGAGACAAGATATAGTTACATTTACAAAAAGAACTCCTTACAAGACCTCATCAGAAGCTCCTTCCACTTCACTATGGGCCTCACACTATCACCAAGGATGTGGGAGACAATTATTTTGAGCTCAACACTCCCCCCTTCCTTGGCTTGCACTGAGTGTTTAATGTGGACCTCCTATGACCATATTTTCCACCATTATTGGACACCTCAGAGATCACAGAGCAGTTGACACCAACAGAGCTCAACCCTAAGTGCATGGAACATGCATCCACTGATCAGATAGTGGACACACAGGTCAAGGGCATTTTCCAACAGAGGATCTAACTTTATTGGGTTGTCAAGGTAGGGCAACTACTGCACCAAGGAAAATGGCTCACCCAGGGCCAAATTCAATAGGAATTTCCTCATATGATGGGGGCACTCAATAAAATGGAGACCATTGCTTCCTAAGGGGGGAGGTAGGATCCAGGTGAATATTGGTGGCCACCCACCTATTCCAACTAGATCCTTTTGATAGTTTTAGTTCAACATGTTCTTTTGTAATTCTTTGTAATTGTGGGTTCTACACTTTTGGAGCTATCTAAATCCCTACATAGCTACCATATGGATATTTGTGGCCACCACCTAATCCCACTGGCTTATTTTTTAAGTTTTCATGTCAGTACATCTTTATGTACTTCTAGGGCTGTTTTGGGGCCCTAAACATTGTTTTTTGGCTTGCCACCGTCAAACTAAAGACATAGCTAGAGTTTGATGACATAATGTTTAATTCTTTAAAATACCTTTCCAACGAGCTATCATGCGCCTAAACCGGAGGTCGTATGCAAAGGTTACGACCCCAAGAAGTTGAGGTACCAACTTACCCATTGAGGCCCACATAAATTTTGGCATTTCATCTCCTAGGGTAAGGTTTTTGGATGTCTAGGGTTTTGGCATTCATGAGTAATGTTAAAAATGCCTATGGAGCCTCATTGTAATCATTCTTCTCATAGAGATGCGCATAGCAGCCACATCTCTTCTCATAGATAGCTACCACCATTCGAACAAGTTGTTTTCAATTCTACAGTTTTACAATTTCAACCTATTTTATTTATTCAATAGAATTTATTGTTCATTGGACATATGTTGTTGTTCTTCATATCTTTGTGTTAATGTATTCAGTCTGTTATTCATTTTATTCCTCTCATAAATCTGGATCACCCCTTCATATCAGGTCATCAAAATATCGACACTACTCATTTTTTTCTCACTCCTCTTACATGCCTAATTATTTGATCCAGGTGGATATCAGTGGCCACCCACTTGTTCCAATTTCCAACTAGCTCATCTAGACATTTGTCAATTTAACACATTTCTTTGTAATGGGGATATTTCTTTGTAATTTTGGGTTCTGCACTTACGGGGTTGTCTTGAAGCCCTACATAGCATCCAGGTGGATATTGGTGGCCACCCACCTATTCCAACTGACTTATTTTGGAAGTTTTCACATCAGTACATCTTTTTGTACTTCCATGACCATTTTGGGGCTTTAAACAGTGTTTTCTTGGATTTCCACAGTCAAATTGTAAACAGAGTCAAAATTTGACGACATAATGAGTAGTTCTCAAAAAGACTTTCCCAATGGGTTATCACACACCTAAAATGAAGATCATATGCAAAAGTTGTGACCCTGGGAAGTTAATGTACTAACTTACCCCAACAGGGCCCACATGACTTTTGGCGCTTCATCTCCTAGGGTTATTTTTTTGGATGTCTAGGGTTTTGGCATTCGTGTTTATCATAAAAATACCTTCAGAGACTCATTGTAATCGTCTTCTTGTGAATGAGCATAGCCATCACATCTCTTCTCGGAGATAAAGTTGCCACCATTCTAGCGAGTCTTGCACTCTATATTTTTACAGTCTCTGTACATTTCTTTTATTAATAGAATTCATGTATTGTTGTATTTCTCTGTTTTTGGAAATTTTTATGTGTATTTCATTGTAATATCTCTGCTTTCATTTCATTATGAAAACAATCTAGTTCAGTGGTATCAGAGCAGGCTTCTCTTGATCGTGTTTCAGTGCATGTCCCCGACAAGGTCCGAGAATAGCAAGTTGGGTCTTGAGCTTGTCTCTCTTGAGGAAAATCGCTCTTGCACTCCTAAGAAACCCTCTATGGTGGCATAAAAGAAAAACGGTGGAGAAAAAGATTCTATTAACCTGTTGCTTGAGAAAGCTCTCGCGTGACAGAGGGACGAAATGCTGAAGAATTTTTTCCACATCCTTCAACACCTGCTGATAGTAGCAGGAACATCTTCATCAAGCGACTACTTTGGAGGAACCTCTCCCTTCAAGGTGCAAGTCAATTTTGATATTCCAGTATTTGAAGGTCCGATAGATGCGGATGCCTTAGAAAAATGGTTGACTCTGATAGAAGGTTATTTCTCTGTTCACAATTTTTTCGACAGGGAAAAGATCACCTTCGCACTCCTCAAGGCTCTCCCCCATGTCAAACATTGGTGGGAAACTTACTGGGAGAAAATTTCCACAGAGAAATCTAGAATATATGGGGCCGAGCCCACTTGGTATATTTTTGTGGGTGTGGTCAAGGAACAATACTACCCTGTTGATAACTATGAAGATCAATACATGATATGGACCACAATGTAGCAAGAGAAGAGCCAAACATTGTCGGAGTTCAAAAATACTTTCCATACCTTGCACACCAAGTTGGGTATCAAAGACTTTGAGCGACATCTGATTCTGAAATATCGTGGGGCTCTGCATAGGTACATCCAAACCAAAATGGATTTCCTAAACATCTCATCATTGGGAGTTGCATATCGATATGTTGTCAAAATCGAGCATAAATTTAGGCACTAGAACAAATGGGAGTTCGAGTATGCAAATCATCAACAACCAAAACATGGTAAAGATGTCCCTAACCAATAGCCTCCAGAAAACTAGTCCAAAACATAGGACAAGAACGGTAAGGGAAAGCCGAAGAATGACACTGGGAATTGGTGCAACTTCCACAAAATCCCCTGGCACAAAAACGATGAATGTCGCTTGAAACAGTCATTGGTAGTCGAGGTCAAAGACAAGGAGCCAAACCCTAATTCAGAATCTAATCTAGAAAATATTGAAAACATACAGATCATTGACGCAGAACCCATTTTTATTTTCGTAATCACAACAATTCAACCAGAAGAACCAGTAGATCCTGAAGAGGGGGAGTACCTCTTCCATTCACAGATGTGGGTAAATGGGACCCCGTTGCATTTCATTGTTGATAAAAACAGCCAGAAGAACCTCATTTCAATTGAGGTCGTCAAGCAATTAGGGTTGTCGACAACACCACACCCGCAACTATACAACACTGGGTTGCTTCACCGGGGACGAGATCTCTGTGTCAACTAGCAGTGTCGCATGTTCTATGGCATCCAACCCTTTAAGGATGAGGTAGTGTGTGATGTTTCCCCTCTTGATGTTTGTGATGTTGTTTTGGTCCAACCATATATGTGGAAACATCATGTTTTTTATGAGTCTCGACCCCGTACTGTCATTATTACTCTTGTGGGTCAGTTCTACAGGATACTAGAGGTAGTTTTGACTATTGTTCCACCAAAATAGTGTTGCAAGGTAATCTCTCATACTGAAAAATTCATTTATCTTCACAATATGTTCAAAGGATTCACAAAAGGCCCCTGCAACCTCAACACCTTCTATCTAGCAGAAGCAGATTGCATAAATTGTTTCTTCACCTACGATGGTGCCTACACAATGCCCTGTCAATCCCAGAGACAACATGTTGGTGGAACAGATTCAACCCCTGCCAGCAACAGGTTCATGACAACCTTCCATAGACCAAGCATTGTAACTTCTCCAACAAGGCACACAACTCACCAAGATTCAGATTCAAAAAACAATTCCCCCTCTTCCCCAAGAACTCAACACAATGGAGACCATTTATTCCTAAGGGGGGAGGATTGATCCAGGTGGATATCAGTGGCCACCCACCTGTTCCAACTTCCAACTGGCTCATTTGGACACTTTTCATTTCAGCATGTTTCTTTATAATGGGGAAATTTCTCTATAATTTTGGGTTCTGCACTTACGGGGCTATCTTGAATCCCTACACAACATTCAGGTGGATATTGGTGGTCGCACACTTATTCCAACTAGCTTATTTTGGAAGTTTTCACATCAGTACATATTTCTATACTTCTAGGGCCATTTTGGGGCTCTAAACAATGTTTTCTGGTATTTCCACAGTCAAATTGTAGACGAAGTCAAAGTTTGATGAAATAATGTGTAATTCTCAAAAAGACCTTTCCAATGGGTTATCACAAGCCTAAAACAAATATCATATGCAAAAGTTATGACCTTGGGAAGTTAATGTACTAACTTACCCCAACGAGACCCACATGACTTTTGGCGCTTCATCTCCTAGGGTTAGGTTTTTGGATGTCTAGGGTTTTGGCATTCATGTTTATCATAAAAAGACCTTCAAAGCCTCATTGTAATCATCTTCTTGTGAATGAGTGTAGTTGTCACATCTCTTCTCAATGATAAAGTTGCCACCATTCTAGCGAGTATTGCACTTTGTATTTTTATAATCTTTGTACATTTCTTTCATTAATAGAAATCATGTATTGTTGTATTTCTTTGTTTCTAGCAATTTTTATGTGTATTTCATTGTAATATCTCTGCTTTCATTTCGTTCCAAAAATAATCCAGATTTCATAGCTAAAGTAAATGTAAACACTGAAATGAATTTTTTCCACACCAAGTTTAACAATGTAACCACACACCACGTAGTAAAAAAATAACACTATTTTTAATTCACTCTATAACCATAAGTGCCAAGTTATTTCATATCTTTTAAAATGTTAAAATTTAATTGATATGTAAATGTTAAAAGTTAAGTAACCTTAATTGTATTTGTGTCAACAATTGAAAAGATGGCTTAGTAAATCCTATAAAATAAACGTGAAAAAGTAAACAGGTTAACAATACATTCATAAATGTGAGGAAATTATGAATATTAAATCCCATTCCTCTTGATTTGGGTGAGAGTTGGGAGTCCCTCTAGAAACATCGACCCCATGAATTCTACGAGAATTCTCGCCATGGAAATCCATGTGACACGAGGCAACCTCCAAGTGACACGAGGCAACCTCCAACCTCCTCTCAATGCATCACATTAATACAGAGTTAAGGCTCGCCAGTAGGTTTGAGCTAGCCACCATGCAATCGCCCTTCAAAAATTATTGTAGTCTCATATGTAATGACTCGACCATGAAGTTTAAATCTCAGCACATGCTTGTCTCCACAATTCATACTCTCTCCGAACTCTAGATGATGACCATTCGCCTTAGCAACAAAATCTACATCGAGTACGCCTCTGATCATCATTTAAATCATTACGCTGGAAGGTGTACGAGCGAAATCATAGCAAGGATAATGGAGGGATCGACCATTCATTTAAGTTATAAGCTTCATTACAGGCTATGGAACTCTCAACGACTTTGGAATACACGTAGGGTATGGAACTTTAACACTCTCATCATTCCTCTTTGGTCCCTTCGTCTGCCAAGTGGTTAGATATGAAGAACCGTAATGGACTGGTTAGGGCATCGGGTAAGAGGTAGAACCCCCTTAATTCACCCCATTCCAGAGTGCACCAAGAAGCGGTCGTTATAGAGGAGAATTACTTCAATAATACTACACTTGAAACTCAAGAAGACTTGGAGAGTCTAGAAAACGAGGTTCGCCAAGAGAAGATGAATACCTTGTATACAATAGTGGATGCAGAATGCTTCCCGACACTAGTTCAACTCGTCCCAGAGACATTAAATATCTTCGCACCGTCGATCTCTACTAGCATATGAAAACTCTCCTAGTGAAAATCCATTACTGTCAGGGACCCTGCACAAACAAAGTTGGCCAATCCATTACTGTCAGGGACCCTGCACAAACAAAGTTGGCCAGGATAATCGAATTCATCTAGTTGCAGAACCAATTGACGGATAAGTAACTCAACATTATGGCTACCAAACAATGCATCATCTTCAACGCTGATGGAGAGGAAACCCCCTAGGTTCCTCGAGAAGCTCCTCCTCTTATGTTTAAGTTTTTAGTCATGCTATCTCATTTCTCTAGTATATATGACCACAACAAGAAGAATGTCAATCCTAAGACTTGTGAATATTTTTTTGGATAATTTTTATAAAAAGCTTCTTAGTCTTTCTTTTAGTATATTTTGGATAATAAACCAATTGAAAACATTTGTAATTATATTTTTATGATCTTTATTAATATAGAATATTAAATATCATTCATTCATTTGGAAAAAACCACAAAAATATGCCAACATCATGAATTCGGGGCCAAGTTGATTAATCCATTTTCAATAGAGAGATGCCTAACGTTTAAGTCATAAAGAACTAGATTATAATATATATTATAAATCTATTCATATATATATATGAATAAAATGATAGAAAATTAAAAACGTATAATACAAAAAGTACACCGTCATCGTATAAGACAAAAATGACAAAAAGAATATTCGTTTTATTTTTTTATATTTAATTTCAAAGATTAAAAATAAATGAATCCTTTTTAATCCTTCAATCGACAGAACGAGCTAAAGCTAAGTAAGATAAGTCACAATCTAGAGTTTCATGATTATTAAATGAGGTTTAATAACCCAACACCCAATATTAATGATTCAAACTTCATTGTAGAAAGATGAAAATGTTTGGTGCAAAATGTACACCTTCACCATCCATGACAAAAAATATCCTCTTCTTATATTGTCTTCTTTTATTTTAAGGATTCTTATGCATACATAGAATATATTAAATTTTATTATTGATTCCCTTTCGCTTAGCGATGTTTAAGAAGGTATACATACCCTACCCTCTTCTGGATTTGAACTTGTAACCTCTTAAGAGGAAACAAATGTTTTTAACCATTAGGCCCACTCACTGTGAAGGGAAGTGTCTAGAAAAAAAAACAGCATAGCAAGGAAAATGTCATCAGATATTCTAAGTTCCGGAAAAGTGTGGAAGAAATGTCCTATCCTTTACCCTTGGTCGGTGGAATATGCTGAACATAGACGGGTTTGTGAAAGTGGGGAGGTAGGGTAAAACTGTTGGCGTAAAAGTGACAAATCTGGGTAAATTGTATTATATAAATCCAGGGCGTCAGCTCTACTCGGTTTACCCAGGTCGCTGGCCAACCCTCCCTGTGAGAAAAATGGAGGCCAGAAGCAGAACACTTTCACCTACTCGGTCAAGCTTTAGCGGTGGCTCTTCTTATTCTTCTTTTATCAATTTGGGCCTGGACAAATCCGTGTCGTAGTTTCTGGACTGATTACAAATTGATTTTGTGATGTCTTATTTGGTGAAAGATTTTGTAAAGGCTTGCTAGTTGAAAGAAGTTTTCAATGTTCAAATTTTGAGTTTGAATTTGATTTTGTAATGTATTATGTGAAAAACAATGTTCTACTAATTATAGTAAAGGTTAGAGTTTGATTTTGTAATGTTTTGATATTTAAAAGTAATTTGTTCATTATTTAAATTGTTTGAGTTAATTAGAAATAAATAGAGTAGAAAAATGTGTGAAATGAATGAATTAGAAACGTAAATTGAAGAGACAAATGTGTGAGATGAATTGCTTACTCCCCTTTTTTATTTATCTATCAGATTTAGTTTATTGATAGATGAATTTGTAAAAGTTATAAAAATCTGAAATGTCATGAGTTTTTTTTATGAAAAAAATCTTTATCAAGTTCTGAAAAGAGTTTCATCACACAACCATTAGCTCTGAGCTATCTATTGATCTCTTGGCGATAAGATTGAGAAAATCAATTGTAACAAACTGTAGCCATAACCATTGGTCGTGTTCTTGGGGCTACAAGTTTCTTCCTACAAGTGCAAGTTTCTTTTAAAAGCTCTAATACCAAATTAGAAACACAATTCCTCTGGATTTGAACTTGTAAACTCTTAATAGGAAACAATGGTCTTAGTCATTAAACCTAAACCTAACGTTTTTAGTCATTAAACCTAGTTGATCACTTTTTTTTTATCTTTTAACCTTATTTAACTTTAAACCCTAATCTGATGGCTATGCATTGAAGATGCTGGCATATTCTTAGTCATCCTCCAAAATCAATGGATCGAATTTATTGTTCATAACTTTCTTGCATTTATCAAAGCATCCGTTAACATGTTTACTTTTTAACATTTACTTAATCACATTAAAAATTTACTGTAAGGATATGTAATTGCCACGTTCTACTTCAGGCCATCTGATACGCACGTATTCCATTTATCACAATATTATCAATTTTTGCAATTTTTAGTAAAAATGATTTAGGAATTTCGCAGAGAAATTATTCTCACGAAATCGCAGAGAAATTATTCTCACGAAATCGCAGAGAAATTATTCTGGTAAACCTTGCCAAGGTAAATGTTAGAAATTATTCTTGCATAGAAAGTATTCTATGCGAAATCGCGAAATAGCAGAGAAATGGTTTAGGGATTTCGCAGAGAAATGCATTTCATTCTATGGAAATGGCAATGGCAGAGAAATTCTGATCATTTCGCTGCCATTTCCATAGCTTATAGAGAGGGTTGGATGCAGCGTACTTAATGTAATTAACTTGAAACCTTGGTAGACGCAGGAAAGGAAAGAAATTATATACTCTTTCCGCTTTTATCAGTCATAAATTATATATGATTGTGCTAGTTGTATTAATATTAAAAAAAAATAGTTGTATTAATATTAAAAAAAAAATAAGGTTTTAAAATGTTAAATCAATACGCTGTTATTAAGCGGTTGTACCCCTGAAGATGCTCTAAGGGTTTTCGGTTCGACTTGTGGTTCTTTCCATCGTTAAATTAAAAGTTCCATATCGCAAAGTTCCATCGTTAAATTAAAAGTTCCATATCGCAAAGTTCCATAACGGAAGGGAACATTTTGAGTATTTTCAGAGTGTTGAATTAAATGTTCCATATCGCAAAGAACTGTTTTTTTATAGCGTAGAGAACATAACAAGATTGAAGTGAATTCTGAACGATAACGGGACATAACAAATTGAATTATTAGAGATAACGAGAATAGAGCAAGGTTGAAATGAATTGTGAACGATATATTGAAAAAATGTCAATTAATTATAGATATTACTGATACCTACTGATACCTACCGTCTGGATTTCATGAACTCCTTGGATTAATTTATGTTGCCCTGATTTAATTCATCTCCATAATGTTACATTCCAAGTGCAAACGCTTATAAATAGCTTCAGAAAGACACTGAAATTGAACCACATCTTCAAAAAGAATAAAGGGTTTGAATTTCTTGTGAGGGAGATGATGATAATGTTTGTAAATATTCGTGCCTGGCTTCCGCTTGTGCTCATGCTAATGATGTTGAGCAGCAATCAGCTCTTGGCCTCTTCTCAGGAAGCCACAACACCCTCGGGTAAGAGCACGGGACGATATTGAAGTGACGTGCCATTTTAGAGTTGTTGAGATGATATGATCGAATTAATGCCTTCCTGTCTGTTTTGTGTGGGGTTCTGATGATTTGCAGGTTTTCCATTAAGTGTTTATGACTGTGAATGGGCAGAGAGCAGCTGCAAGGAGATACAATTACATTGTAGTTGGAGGAGGTACGGCCGGCGCCCCTTGGCCGCAACGCTGTCTACTAGGTATTCAGTTTTGGTACTGGAGAGGGGAGGATCTTCTTATGGAAATCCCGACATCGAGAACGCCGAAGCATATGGAAGGGTATTTCTTGAGGCCGACAATTACACTTCACCAGCGCAGACATTTATTTCAGAGGATGGAGGGACTTCGGCCAGAGCGAGAATCCTGAGAGGCGGAACTGCTATCAATACCCGGATTCTACAATCGTAACAACTCAAATCTCCTATTCCAATAATTTCTACCCGAATTTTGAGCAAAATCGGTCAAAAAAATATAAAAAAAAAAAGCCAAAAGGTCCCGAGGTGAAAATTCGGAACAATTTTTACCCGAATTTTGAGCAAAATCAGGGAAAAAAAACAAGCCAAAAGGTCCCGAGGTAATCCTTCCTGCAGGAGCCCTAGGCAGTCCCCGGCTGCTCCTCTTGAGCGGAATCGGCCCATTTGGTCGACAACCTGCAAATCTCATCATTTCTACACCCAACGGGTAGAGGGTATTACTCAATGCTCTCAAAATTATATCGAGCCCCCGAGCATCTTTGTAAATGGCAGCGCATCCCCACACAGCCCCAGCGAGTACAACGTTTCCATTATTGAGAAGCTGGCATTTCCATTATCGACGGGAGAGCTTCTGTTACGCAGCAGGGATCCTCGAGACAACCCGTCCGTTCGATACAACTATTATTCTCATCCTCTGGACTTCCAGAGATGCGTGCAGGCCGTGAGGATGATCGCTGAACTCCTCAACACACCGTCTCCGCTGAGATCTAATGTTATTACTTTAGTAAGAGATAACTGTTGTAACTGTGAGTTTCAACGAGACTGTTGTAACTGTGAGTTTTCTAGGTTTACTATTATTAGCTAATCAGATCCATTTAAGTCAGTGATCTGCATGCTATATATGTAACCTCCATTTGTTTGTTAAGCAATGGAAAACATTTTGTGTTGTGTGAATTAATTCTTCCAATCTTAACTTGGTATCAGAGCGAAAAAGAAAAAGGCAGATCGTTGTGGTGGTTGTGCTCTGTGGTTTGCCCGATCTGCTGAGCGTGAAGGCTGAAGTGCAAATTCGTGAATTAAAGAAAATGAGTGGGTTCTTTATGTTGTTGATGAGCAGCCGTGACCATTGCAAGCCGTGTGCGAGTGAGGGAGGCCGTGACCACCATTGCAAGCCGTGTGCGAGTGAGGGGATCTGGAACTACTGCGTGGATTCGTGAGATTTGCATGATGGAGCTAGTGCGTGGACTTGTGAGATTTGCATGAGTTAATATGTGAATTTAGTTGAGAATTGGTGCGTGGTGCAAATCGTAAGTTTTTTTTAAATGGAGTGATTTGGTGCATGTAAAACATAAGTTTTGTTATATGTTGGAGCGTTGAAAGATGAAGCGTGAGTTTTATGAGTCATTCAAGATTTGCATGCATGCATATGTGGAGCATTGAATAAGATTTGCATGCGTTGGATGGTTTGAAAGTGAGGTATAAAGTTTTATTTTAAATAAAAAAAAGGGATATTTTGAATATTAAAGTGAATGCATGTGGATAAAGTAAATGCACGTGTATAAGTGAAGTTATAAATCCTTTATTAAAGTGGGTAAGAGATTTAAGGATGAAGGAAGGTGAAGTGGAAGTTAGTTCACATTCTGAAGTTGCACTATACTTTAAAGAACAATGCATCAAGCGTGCAATAGATTTCTCCATGAAGTACGATTACTTCACTAAAGAGCTGCAGCATTCAGAGCAAATGGCCATTGAAAATATTTCAGCGTTTGGTATCTCGGTGTGGATAGATATGAAGGAAGAACCACCATAAAGAGTCACTGCCCTGCATTTCTACTTATATATGTATGTGTGGTGTGTTTAAATTTTGTTTATGTGTGTTAGATATATTATATGTGTGTGAGAGAGTGTGATTTTATTTGTAATCAAA
>JZKD02S1655227.1:124334-136034 GCA_000966675.3 Picea glauca
ATCAATCAGTGGGATCAAAGCTAGCTACATTATTTTCTAGCATTTGTGGTGGAAGAGCATAGAGGCCTAGGTCGAAATGTATATTGTTGTATGATTCATGGGAGATATTTGTTTCCTATGTAATGTCATGTGAATAAAAAATGGGCAACTGCAAGAGTTCGTCAGAGTTGTCTACATTTTCATTAGATGATCATCTCTAAGTTGTTCAGAGGTTCTCTAATATTATAATCACCCCATATGAAATAGTGTCTTAGTTGCACTTTCAAATTGGAAGTACGTGTATTAACACCATGTCTATTGTTTGTTGGACAGTATTAGAGATTGAATAATTTGGTTTGAAGTTCACAATTATTGTTTTTCTTCCAGTCATAATAATTTTGCACAAATAGATGGAAAAATAAGAATCTAGCTCATATGAAACAATGTATTAGTTTATCTTTCACATTGGAAGTCAATATATTGACATCATGACGGTTGTTTGTTAGATAGTATTAGAGATTGATTAAATTGTTTTGAAGGTCACAATTATTGTTTTTCTTCCAGTCCAATAATTTTACACAAATAGATGGAGAAATAAGAATCTTCTACTTAGCACTATGATTGTGGTTGTAATCATAGAAAATTGTTATTGGGGAGGAGTTGTTTTGTTTGGTTATTTCCTCTTTCTCTTGCATATACAATCAATTTTTCCACTATCCCAAATATAGTCATGGCATGTCATTAATTAGTGTGTTGCTTTTCCTAGAAAGCACACTTTATGCTAGTTATATGGGAGTAATTGATTTTAAGCTACTAGTCTTAAGCCAGACATATGAAATCAAGGTGGCCGTCAGACATTGCAGAACTCCCTATATGTAATAGAAATAATTTGGTATGAATAAAGTTCTACTTGTATTTCAGAGATTTCTGAAACAATTTTACATCTTGTATTTGATAAATATATCTACTTGAAAAATAACTGAAAAACACTATGTTTGATAAATTATGGTCTTTAAATCGATAAAGAAATAATCATATACAGGAAGTCATAGACAAAGCATATATTTAAAAGAAAACCTTGCCCTATACTTTGTAACTATTGGTGATTAAGATGGGATGGTGAAATTTTAAACAGAATGCTAAAAAATCAACTAGACACATAATCAAATGAAATAGCAAGAAGATTTTCTAATTAAAGCCATGTAAGAAGATTTTCTAATTAAAGCCATGTTTAGGAAGTACTAATCCAAAGTTTGAAACCAAATGGTAGATAGTCACAACGCAGAGAAAACAATATGGTATCCTAAATTCAAGCAACATATCTGAGAGGTGTATGTATTCCTGAACAAACTGTATTGTCATTTTGGTGTAGTATGTGGTTCCATGAACTTCACCTTTACTTATCTTCTTACCATGCTATCTGTGTACAAATGTAATGCCCATTTTGTATATGAGTTTCCATGTCATTAGTGCACATCAACATTTGAAACATATTAATTAGTTGAATAGAGCTAATGCATTCAATCTTTGATGGCCTAAGCTATGCACAAAGTTTGCATGAACCACAATTAATTAGGATATAGTTTTTCAAATGATAAAGTACTAAAAATATTGTTTGTTTATTTTGGAATTGTCTAACTGTTCTATTTTTGGGACCTATTTTGGTCATATATTGACCTTTTTTTAGTTGTGATTTCACTGATTTTGGTGGTATATGAATCCAAAAAGTAAAACATTTAGACTACGTTTATTTTTTAGCAGCTTTTTTAGTACAATCATTTTCAGTGTCTTATGAGAGGTTTTCTTTTTATAATTTAGTTTATTTTAGGCCAGATTCCTTTATACTTCAATATCTATTTTGTCTTTAGTCTTCAATTTTATACAACAAATATGTATGATATTATAAAGGAATGTGACATTTCTGTTTGGAAAACCTTCATTGTGTGTTATATCTTTGTGAGGTAATTGGTTCTGTGATATAATCATAATCCTCTGCAAGGGAGAGAACTAGTCACCCTTGAGTGTTTGAACATAGGATGGAGAAGCGTTGCAAAGTTAGTTGACAAGAAAGTTGGATCACAAAGTTGGAGGAACTTTTGTTAGAGTCTACATTAATGGAGAAAGCCTCCAAACCAGGTGTATACTAGTCTAAGAGGATCATCAATAGCCTAACGATAGTCATGTTTCACTGTAACACACCCAACCCCTTAAGTACATTTTTAAGGAATGGGACATCTAAATTCCCCTTCCCTTAAACATCTCAAATCCTCTATCCGAGGTATTCATCCTCTTCTACTCACCCATAGCATTATAACGACTGCTACCAGGCTCAAATATGAGCTCTGGATTGCAAGTTATGGCCTCCCGAAGTTCTTTGGAAATTTATCAGACATGGGCCACGTGGCTCCACCTCATTCGTACTGTCCCAAAGTTCCTACATCCATGGTGATCTGGATTTTATAAGAAGAACGAAATGAATACAGATTATTAACAGATTCTTAACACACAATAACAAAGATATAGTAAAAATGGTTTTCTATTCTATAATGAAATAAGATGAAACTGTAAAATGCAGCGGAAACAAGCTTGTTGGAATGGTGGCAGCTTATCTCTGAGAAGAGATGTGACGGCTGTGCTCATTCGCAAGAAGATGATTACAATGAGGATCTGAAGGCCTTTTACAATAAACAAGACTACCAAAAACCATAGACATCCAAAAACCTAACCCTGGGAGATGAAGCGCCAAAAGTCATGTGGGCCCTGTTTGGGTAAGTTAGTATATTAACTTCCCGGGGTCGTAACTTTTCCATACGATCTCTATTTTAGGTGTATGATAGCCCGTTGGAAAGGTATCATCAAGGAGATTCATTTTTGGGCCTCAATCATGCCTTTTGATATGATTGGGTTGGGACGATCCTGAAAAGAATTCATTTAGGCCCTCAAAATGGCCCCGGAAGTGAAAACTGCTAAAAATAGTAAATTGCCAAATTGTCAGAAAATTGCTTTGAACCAGTTGGAAAAGGTGGGTGGCCACTGATATCCATATGGATCAATCCTCCCTCCTTAGGAAGCAATGGTATCCATTGCGTTGAGTTCCCCTATCAGATGAGGAAATTTCTGTTGAATTTGGCCCCAGGTGAGCCACTTGTCTTGGTGCAGGAGTTGCCCTGCTTTGACGACTCGATAAAGTTGAATCCTTTGTTGTCGAGTTCCCTTGATATATGTGTCCACAATATGATCATTGGATGCTTGTTGGATGCAGTCAAGTTTGAGGTCTGTTGGTGTCAGCTATTATGCTACATCTGAGGTGTCCAATAATGGTGGGAAATAAGGGCGAAGGAGATCCATGTTGAACAATGGGTGCATGCCAAGGAAAGGAGGAATGTTGAGCTTGAAAGCATTATCCCCCATGACCTTGGTGATGGTGTACGACCCATAACGGAGTGGGAAAATATTCTGATGGGGTCCTGTAAGGCATTCTTTCTACAAGTGCAACCAAAATTTGCCTCCCACTTGAAACTTATGTGGCACTCGATGTTGATCATGGCATTGTTTGTACTTGTCATTGGACTTCTGTAGGATATTCTGAGCCTGTTGGCGGATGTGTTGGATCCGCTCAATGAACTGGGTGGCTTTGTCAGCTTTAGTTGGAACAGGAGATGAGTCGGTCGAGGTGACCGCAAGGGGAAGTGCAACATCTATGGGACCCAATGGTTGGAATCCCAACCCCACCTGAAAGGGGCTGTGGTCGGTTGAGCTATGTAGGGCTTGGTTGTAGCTATTCTAGACATGGGGAAGGCTCTCATCCCATGTGCGAGGGTGCTTTGAATTATACATGCGAAGGATATGCACAACCATTCAATTTACGACCTCGGTTTGGCCATCTGTCTAGGGGTGGAAGGTCATGGATTTGGTTAGCTTGGTGTCCAACAGTGACCAGAGGCTCAACCAGAATGTGTTGAGAATCGACTGTCCCTATATGAGAAAATGGTTTGTGGGATTCCAAAATGTACCCAGACCCGTTCAAAGAATATCTTGGCAGTGGCCTTTGCTGTGATGCTCTTCTTGCAGGAAACCAGAATTGCCATTTTAGAAAAGTGGTCAACAACCACAAAAACACAGTCATTTCCTCGCTTGGTGGACGGGAGGCCCGACATGTAGTCCATTGAGATGGATTCCCATGGCCTGTCAGGAGTAGGAAGAGGGGTGTACAAGCCCTATTTCTTAGTGGTTGGTTTGGCAATAGTGCAGGTAGTGCAGGACCTGATATACTTACTGACCTCTTGTTGGAGTTTCGGCCAGTAGAAATGTTTATGTAGCATCGCAATTGTCTTTTCGATGCCGAAGTGTCCTTCCACCCAACTGTAGTGGGCTTCCCAAATCATCTTCGCTCGCTCGCTTGATGGAACACAATTATGGCCCAGACGACACAGCAACCCATCCTGAAGATAGAAATTATCGACAACTATGTTTGCACCCAAAATTTAGTAAGTGGTGGCAAAGTCCGGGTCTGTCTCATAGAGTTGGGGCCATCCAGAGGTCTCATGGCCGCAAGAGTCTAGCATCGTGGTGAGTGCCACAACTGGTGGTCTACTGAGGCAATCAACGATGTGATTGGTGCTTCCTATTTTATACTTGATGTTGAGGTGGAATTGTTGCAAGTATGTGGACCACTTTTTATGGCGGTCATTCTACAATTTTCCTTGTGTCTGCATAAACTGTAGTGGCTTATGATCAGTGTGGATGATTGTCTCCTTCCCAAGAATGTAATGTCTTCACTGGCGGCAAGCTTGCACAATGGAGTACATTTCTTTGTCGTAAGTAGGGTACTTATGGACAACATCAGATAGTGTCTCACTATGATAGGCCACGGGGTGGTTGTGCTGAGTGAGAATGGCGCCCACAACATATTCTGAAGCATCTGTCTCGATCTCAAAGGGATGTTGTAGGTCTGGTAGTGAAAGTACCGGCGATGAGCACAAGCACTGCTTCAAATCATCGAACACTTGTTGTTGGGACCAACCCCACGCAAATTTTTCCTTACCACCACCCCTGGTGATTTGGCTGAGGGCCCATGCAATATGGGAGAATCCCAACACAAAGCTGCGATAGAAATTGGCAAGGCCCAAGAAGCTCTGAAGCTCAGTGAGTGTGGTTGGGGCTGGCCAGTCACTGATGACTTGGATATTGGCTGGATCCACATGTATACCATGTTGATCAATGATGTAGCCTAGGTAATGGACCCTGTCCATGCCGAAGGAGCATTTTTCCAAGTTGGCGTATAGCTTGTGTTGTCGCAGGGTGTGCAGAACCTGCTAAATATGCTGCAAGTGTTCGGCCCAAGTCTTGTTGTAAATGAGAATGTCATCTAGATACACCAGTACAAAATTATTGGTGAACGGTCACATGATATCGTCCATCATCCTCATGAAAGTGGCTAGAGCATTTTTCAAACCAAAGGGCATGACCAACCATTCAAAAAGGCCTTTCTTTGACTTGAAGGTGGTCTTCCATACATCTGTCTATTCTATCAGGACCTAGTGGTAGCCAAACTTCAGATCAATCTTACTAAAGTATTTAGCCCCTGTGAGTTGATCAAGGAGGTCGTCGATTTGGGGAATCGAGTATCGGTTTCTGACTGTGATTTTATTCAAAGCCCGGTAATCAATGCAAAGTCACCAGGTTCCATCTTTCTTCTATACCAGCATGATTGGGCTCTCGCAAGGTGATGAGCTGGGATGGATGTTCTCCTTGTGGAGCAGTTCTTGGATTTGTCGCTTGATCTCCTCATTCTCTAACAGAGAGCGACGATAGACTGGCCCATAGGGTAGTGGTGCACCGGGGGTCAGATCAATGGGGTGCTTGACCTGGCAGTGCAGAGGTACCCCGGTAGGTGAGGAGAAGATATATGAGTATTCGTCCACGACCTTATATACTTGGTTCTGTTGTGTGGAGAGGTCAGTCGCAGAGACCCTGGATGTGGATGTGATCTTTCATTTATTCTGAGAGCGAATCACAAAGAATACAAACTTCCCCATCTGAGAGATGACCTTCCTACATTGCTTAATAGAGATCAAGGAAATAACACTAGGTGGGACTGCCTCGGGTATCCTATACAATTTCTTGTTCAAAGTAATAATAACACTACAAGGCCTAGACTCATATACATCATGACATTTCCATAAATAAGGTTGGCCCAAAAGAACATCACAAACTTCAAGAGGAGCAACATCACACAATACCTCGTCTTTGAAGGGCTTGATGTCGTATGACAGTCGACACTGTTGGTTGACACGGAGATCACTTCCTTGGCAGAGCCATCCAATGTTGTAGGGTTGTGGGCGAGGCATTTTGGGCAGGGCCAATCATTTGACAACCTCTGTAGAGATGAGGTTCTTCTAGCTACCGCTATCAACGATGAAGTGCAGCGGGGTGCCTTTTACCCACATTTGCGAATGGAAGAGGCGCTCTCCTTCTTCAGGCTCGTCTACTTCACCAGGTTGGAGCTTGGTAGTAGTAACGGTGGCACTGGGTTCCGCGTCAATGATCCATTTTCCCCTCTCTGGTTCTGGCTCAGAGTCAGAATCCGCATCTGATTCAGAGGCTTTCACTTCGGCCACCATCGACTGCTTTGAGCGACAATCAACAATGTTATGCCAACGGCTCTTATGGAAGTCGCACCACTTCCTGGTATCTTTCTTTGTATTTCTAGTTTCCTTCTTTGTTTGTGGCTTGGTCTAGTTGTCCTGATACTGTCCATCTTTTCTTTGTCCTTTGTTATATGGGTTCGGGCCGCCCTTTTTTGGATTTTGTTGTGAGGGGTTCCCAGGCCCAAATTGTCGTGTCTTTTGTTTAGGCTTCTGCTCGATTTTGACGGCATGTCGTTAGGCCGCGCCCAAGGATGAGATGTCTAGAAATTCAATTTTGGTCTGGATGTATCTATGTAGAGAACCGCAATACTTGAGCACCAGATGTCGCTATGAATCTTTGATACCCAAATTGGTGTGCAAGGTATGGAAGATATTTGTGAAATCTGGCACTACTTGGCCTCTTTCTTACCACAGTGTAGTCCATTTGGTATATAAGTCATCATAACTTCCGACAGGGTAGTATTGTTCCTTAATAACATCCCTATAGGAATCCCAGGTGGTTGTGACTGTAAATAATGAGGGTTCCTTTGTTTCCTTTTGCGCACATAATGTTTCCCACCAATCTTTGACATGGGGGATGGCTTTGAGGAGCACAAAAGTAATCTTTTCTCTATTTGAGAAGTTATGGACAGAAAAGTACCCTTCTAGAAGATTCAACCACTTCTCTACAACATCTGCATCTATCTGACCTTCAAATATAGGAATATCAAAGTTTATTTGTACCTTGAAGGGGGTGGCGTCTCCGTTCGAAGAAGATGTGTCGCCTGTTGGTAGTCGCCGAAGGATTTGCATGAAACTATCCATCATCTCGTTCCTCTGTTGTGTGAGGGATTCCTCAATCAACAGTTTGAAAGGATCTCATGTCCCGTCATCTTTATTTTCTCCTTCCATGAGAGGTCGCTTGGGCGTGTGAGAGATTTTGTCCTCAAGAGAAACAAGCTCAAGACCCAACTCTTTGTACTCTGACCTCATTGGGGACATGTATTAAGACGACAAGGAGAACACCACTCTGATACCACTAATCCATATTTTATGAGAAGAATGAAATGAATACAGAGTATTAACATATTATTAACACACAATAATAGAGATACAGTAAAACTAGTTTTCTATTCAATAATGAAATAAGATGAAACTATAAAATGCAACGGAAACAAGCTTGTTGGAATGGTGGCGGCTTATCTCTAAGAAGAGATGTGACGAATGCGCTCATTCGCAATAAGATGATTACAATGAGGCTCTGAAGGTATTTTTCAATAAACAGGAATTCCAAAAACCCTAGACATCCAAAAACCTAACCCTAGGAGATGAAGTGCCAAAAGTCATGTGGGCCCCATTTGGGTAAGTTAGTACATTAACTTCCTGGGGTCGTAACTTTTGCATATGATCTCTATTTTAGACGTATGATAGCCCATTGGAAAGGTATCATAGAGGAGATTCATTTTGGGGCCTCAATCATGCCTTTGGATATTGTTGAGTTGAGATGATCCCGAAAAACCTTCATTTAGGCCTTCAAAATGGCCCCAGAAGTGAAAATTGCTAAAAATAGTAAATTGCCAAAATTACCAGAAAACTGTTTTGAGCCAGTTGGAAAATGTGGGTGGCCATCGATATCCATATGGATCACATGGGGAGGTTCTTCCACCATTCAATATAACAACATAATTTGATCTTCATTTGACACATATGCTACAAGGGAGTTCAGTGTTCAACGCTTCGACGTTGAACATCCCCTTTCTCTTCTACGCACATGTCCTTCGGAGTCCCAAATTCTTGAACTCCCAAGGAGATTCCACATAGCTCTAGCCTTCTCCCCTTTTTGGAGTATACATTCTAACATCCCAATTTTCTCGGAGTTCCAAACTCCTGAAGTTTTGGACTCCCAAAGTTTCGAAGGAACCCGAAATCTCTCCAAGTGACTCCTTTAGTGGGGGACACATGTCACATGTTAATGGGCCTATAGGGTGTGCTAAACATATGAATCCATGTGACACGTGGAATGTCATTCGTGGTTCCACATAATCCCTGGATCTATGTCCTTTGTTACTTCGTAACTTAGGTGTTCGGAGGTTTCCTCGCCTTGAACGACAATTCCTTCCGGATATCCGAACTCCGAACATGCAAAGAACTCTGATCAATGGTCCACGTGCATTCTACGATGGGTGGTTGAGATATACTCCGACCTTCGGGAGTTCTCAACCAAAAGTGAAACACACCTCAGATATTTTGAAGTGTCGAACTCTAAACCACACTTGATATGTCGCCACGTGCACCTGACACCAACGTCCAGGATTTGCTCCAGCCTTCGGAGCTTCATGAAAATTGCACACTTTGGTGATTGTATTTCGATTTCCCTGGAGAACCGAGCTTCCGGAACTTCAGAGAATTCACCTCTTTTACGAGGAACACACAAAATTCGTTGAACTCGTGTAGTCTGAAAGACTCGAGGGGTTAAACCTTGCTCTTCTTATCCATACCCAACGGTCATAAAATACCTTGGTTCCTCCTAAATGGATCACATCCGCTCATCCTGCAAACACAGGAACTCCTCCCTTTCGAGAACTAAATCTCGCCATCTTTCCTGAGCTTCATCAGTTTTACAATACTTAGGCTTTGGTGCCCTCTTTCTTCTCTTTCTCCTGAGCATCTATACTCAAATGAGCATATGTTCACTCCTTGCACCGGGATTTCAAAAGAGAAACAATGGAAACTTATATAACATCAAAGGTTCATTCATTTGACTATTAAATACATACATAGGCATACAACTTCGAAAATATATAACATAACATTACCCAATTAACTCAGAGATAAGAAAACTCAGATATTCAAAACATGCATTTCAATCTAAGTGCATAGGGTAAACAAGAAACTTATCTATTGCATTTGATATCCGAACAATTGACTGTGGGTGTTACCCTCTCCACCCAAGCATAGGCTCAGAGGCATTCATTCTTAGCACTCTGGCCACCCCCATGCCAAGCCATGATATCACCAAGGAAATTCCTACAAATCTCTAAGAAATTCTCTTTGTCTATCACTGCCTCTGTGAGGTTTATCAGATGCCTCCTCAACGTTAAGCTTGCAAACCTCATCTTTGAGGGGTTCTCGTTCTATTCTCTCCCATAACCAGAACCACTCAACCCTTCATCACTTTGCTTCTCTGCTCGAGAGCTTCTCACATGCCTTCCTTCTGCATACCTCTTTGCCATACCTTCCTCTCAGTGTGTCTCTTTTTTTCCACATTTGCATATATTCTTGCACACCTTTGTCCTCCTCATGAAGGTTCTGGACCTGTCCTGTTCCTTCTATCAAAACGAAACTCGAGTCAGTCTAGGCCTGTAGGAAAAACTGCACCCCTAGGGTACTTCGAGCTGACAATTTCTTATCCCTTCAGCTAGACCCTTTATGCATCCATTCATTGGGGTAGTTGATTTTTAAACCACCAGTCCCTTTCTTATTAACTGATTTCTCCTTAAGATCAGGATGAGGCTAACTATTTCAGCAAGGAGAGATTGAATCATTTGATACAATTCCCTAGCTTGAGATATTTGATCATTTCATAAAATGCCCTAGTTTGAAAGATTGGATCATTTGATAAAATGCCCTAGTTTGGATAGTAGCCTTGTAATGTTCTTGTTTACGAGGAGCCTCCTTGCATCACTCAATGATATCCCCAACCTTCTTTTGGATAGTAGTCTTGTAATTTTCTTGTTTATGGGGAGCCTCCTTGCATCACTCAATGATATTTTCAACTTTCTTTTATAGTAGTCATCACTCAATTGTATCCCCAACCTTCCTTTATAGTAGCCTTGTAATGTTCTTGTTCATCGACAACTTCCTTGCATCACTCGATGGTATCCCCAACCTTCCTTTTAGAGTTGGCTTTCTCTTCAGTGGAGTTTCTTATTGGAGGGATAAAAACTTGGTGTGTGCTACTTATGTTCAAGTTTCATGTTAAGTTAGATACTTCATTGTGAGAAAGGTGCTAATAGTTGTTATATGTTGTATAAATGTGTGTGAGAAGCAATAATAGAATATATTTGTTTTTCCATAGAATGAGATGCATTTATTTTGTGATATCTTGAAATAACATAGATATATTTATTTTGGATATCATGAAATAACATAGATATATTTATTTTGGGGATTGAAACAATTTCCATCAACTCATGTGTTTATTTTTTTTTAATTACATTTATTTTGTGATGTCTTAGAAAGATTTTTGTCAATTTATAAGTGAAAATTTTTTGTAGTCGTTCAAAGAAGAATTTTAGGCTCATAAGTGACAAGTTTTTGTATTGGTTAAATAAGAATTTTAATGGCTTTAAACGACTTTAAACGGTTTTTGACGTTGTTCATAAACTTGTATTAATGGGTCTTTTAAGTTTGAAAATTCCTTTAAAAGAAAGTTACATTTAATATCCATGTGCTTATAGGGTTTTCATTATGGAGTATGACTTTATTGAGAGTAGGGTTAGGGTTTTTCATTATGCAGGTTGAGTTTGTTAAACATAGGGTTAAGGTTTTTCATTATGGAGGTTGAGTTTGTTAGATATAGGGAATGTATTCTTTATATTTGGCTTTTACATTGGTTTATCATGAAATTTTAAATTAATCTTTTTTAGATACTTTAATATCAATTTTATAGTAGCCCACAAGGATGAAATTTGATAGGAAAATTGTTTGTAGCCTTATGGTTTTTCATTGTGGAAGTTAACTTAGTTGAATATATGGAATTTATTCTTTATATTTGGCCTCCTTTACACTCCTTTACCCATGAAATTTTAATATATTTTTCTTTTCTTTCTTATAAATACTCCAATATCAATTCTATGGTAACTCACACAAATGGAATTTGAGAGGAATATTACTCATCATGAGGCATTTTAAGGAATTTTACCTATCAAATACAATTAAAAAGTTTAATTGTCAAATACAATAAAAAAAATTACAAGAACCATCATCAATCTTTGTTGGAAATCTTAAAACAAGTAATAGAGTGATCCAAACCATCAAATTTCATAGGTTGGTTTTGAAATTCCAATCCTATTGGTGGATTATGTTGATA
>JZKD02S1655238.1:30202-41514 GCA_000966675.3 Picea glauca
CGTAGGGGTTTTACCACGTGAAAACATCGGTGTGTTGATCTTTGATCTGGTTATGTGAGTGGTTACTGAAGGTGTTCGTCCTCTGTTGGAATACCTGTGTTGTCGAACAACAACATAGTAATGAAAGTTGTAAGTTTTCATGCTTTCAGTCATGAAAACGAAGCATGAATAGATGATAAGTAAAATGCGAAGATTTACAACTAGCATTTAGGGAAAATCTCATGAAGAGTAATAAAATTTCATAGACCCTGTGTAGGCAACTTATAAAAATAATAATTATATAATCGCTGCCAACAATAACAAAGGTGTAATGACAATGGAATCAGATAGTTAGACTTCCTTGCACACATGGGGGAAGGGGGGAAGCATTGACAGAAAGAGGAGGAATGGAAGGAGGTAAGGATAAAGAGAATAAGGAGGAGGAACCCTTGGACCTGATCTTGATGGATGACGAACAACTCAAGTGGATCTTGGCATCATCAAGAACGACGCATAGCAAAACACCCTACCAATATAAGATAAACACCAAGAAGAGAGACATAGGTGAAAGGGAGGGCTTGGTGAGCGATGAGGAAGAGGTAGAGGATCTCTGGGCTGTGGAGCAGATTGAGGAAATCCTGCGCGCCACCTATGAGAGGAAATGAAGAGGCCCAAGAATGGGAGGAGAAGACAACCACCCCTTTCATATCAATGTCAGTGTGGAACCCATAAACCCATGTGCGACCAATACACCATAGAGAACACCACCGTTTAGGCAACCAAAGTTCGGAGGAAGTCCGACAGCAAGAAGTACATCTACACAAGGAGCGACAACTGGAGGATCCAGTTTAGGTAATCTTAGTCAAGTATCCACACCGCGTGGAGGAGGTAGTAGTTCAATACTCAGAATAGCAGGACATGACCCTACTATCAGATTACCAGAGTTTCGAGGAGAAGTAGCAGAAGACCTTGAGAAGAATCTATTCATTTGTACCAAGATTTGGGAAGCAAAGTAGATCACTGATGGAAACACCAAACTCGTGCAGCTGGCGATCACGCTAAGAGACCACGCACTAGACTGGTATATGAGTATAGACATGAACAATGCTCCCGGGACGACAAGGACACTAGACAACATTAAGAAACTATTAATAAATGAGTTCCAGAAGCCGAGCTTAGAAGATCAGTATATGAACGAGATGATTGAGATAAGACAGAAATCAGGAGAATTGGTATGGGAGATTGATCAAAGATTCAAGTGATTAAAAGGAAAGTTAAAATACCTTATGACCGAGATGCAACATCGACACCTATTTTTCAACTCACTACTTCTGCAATTAAAATATCTACTACGACAACAAAAGTTTCAGACACAAGCAGAGGCTTTGCAGGCAGCCTTGCAACTGGAAGAGAATCAGTACCAACAGACGGACCTGGCTATCGAAGAACTGAAAGAGGATTTGAAGAACTTAACATTTCAGCTGAACTAGAATAAGAACAAGGAAAAATGAGAAGCCATTTGGTGTACCACATCCAGGACAGAAGGACACTACAAGAACGAATGTCTGATGTTCGCGTAGTATATAGAAACAAGGATGCCAAACCCACTACCATAGGGGGGATTATGGTGTGAAATTTGCAAGAAATTGGGTCACGACCCTTACCATTGCACGATGATGCAGAAATACCAAAAAATCCCAATGAACTCATATTGCACCTTTTGCAAGTCAGTCGGCCATGACGACAAAGATTGTAGAACTATGGAGCTGATGTGGGAAAGAACCTCAGATGCATACAGGGTACAGGCAGAAATGATGACTGGGTAGGCAGCACCACAGTTCACTAAAGCCCCAGCACCAGACAACCTTGGGCAACATCAATATAATACTACACAACAACCTTGTAACAATGCTCAACCACAGTACAACCTAGCATAGCCTTAGTACAATACCATGCAGTATAATTAGGGACCACAATATAACGCTCCACGAGGTGATCCTGCAGCCTATAGAGGATTAGGACAATCTAGAGGAGGTTTCATATGTGGGAGAGGACTAGTCACATGTTACAATTGCCAACAAACAGGACATTATGCATGGGAATGCCCACTGCCACCAACGACCTGTATGTATTGTCGCACATCGGACCACGATACAGAGAAATGTTTGACACTACTCATAAATATCCAGGAAAAAAGGAACCAAAATAACCATAATGTTCAGTGGATTTCAGCCGAAGCAAGGGATGATGGATGAAACATCAACATAGTCACTCGAGGAGGAATGAAAACAGGAAACGACGTAGTTCCACAGGACCTGACGCATAACCAATGGATAAAGAAGAACCTTGACCCCAAGAAGCAGTTCGACGTGCAAAAGGAAAAAGAGATATTTATAGAAGCCCGACAAGAATTCTAGAAGGATGACATAGCGCTGACTTCACAACAGAACAAGGAAGCTCCAAAATATGACATGCCGCCATCACCGGACCATACCAACAGAAAACAACCTAAGGAACAAGTAAGTACTATTAAAGACTTTTTGCAATCATGCATCAAAATGTTAAGTGATCCTTCATCTATCAAAGTATTGCAAAACATCCTAGATAAATTTAGCGGCGAGACAGAACAAAAGATAGAACTAAAAACTGTCAACCACCTACACACAAGAAGAAGAACAAGTAGAGAATTTAGAATCAATGCTAATATTGAGGATTTCAATATGGGAGATATTATACTAGATCTAGGATTCGAGGTGAACGTACTACCAAAAACCACATGGAAATGCATGGGAGAACCTACATTGGGATAATCAACTGTTCAATTAAAGCTAGCAAATCAACATAGAGTCCTACCAATAGGTAGACTGAAAGGAGTAACTGTAGATCTAGATGGCATGCGCACTAAGGTAAACTTTGAAGTCATCGAAATAGTAGATGGTACAACACCTTACCCAACGTTACTTGGTCTGGATTGGGCGTTCGACAACTAAGCCATAATTAACTTGAAAACCAGAAAAAATGACATTTGAGTCGGGAGACTACAGGGTTATAGCCCCACTCGACCCATCAGAAGGTGAGAGGTTCATAGAACCCATTTGTCTAGATCTAGACGAAATCGACCAGATGTACAGAACAACTGCATGTGATAAGGACTATATAAACCCAACTGCAGATGGGGTACTTAGTTGGCAGAGCATTACTTGATGCACAACAGACTTAGACACTGTGTTAGAAAACTGGCAGCATAGACTACACGAAGTATCCACAAGAAGGTGTGCAAGAATAGACTGCACAATAAGATGGCTTGGCACAAAAATCAGAGAACCACCTAGTTTTCATGGGCTAAATGATTTGGAAACTTTCTTGACACAATACAAAGATGAAGTATTAGAAAACCAAAGATTATTAGCACTAGATTTATCACTAAAGGCTACACCCGCAAGATGGTGGGGTGCACACAAAGAGACTATCAAATATTGGTACCAATGCAAACGATTACTGCGCATAAGGTTTATCACATAACAGATATGGAACAACCGACATAAATATGATGGACTAGGAATACCAGCAGGACACTTGGAGGCGTGTAAAACACTATGGAAAATGACGCCACTAGAAGAATGGTCTCACCACTTCATTCATACTTTAGAAGGCATACTAGTGAATTGGTATATAGACCAGGAAATGCGAAAAGGAACCAAGACATGGGCGACACTCCAACAGAACTTTACAGTCACTTTCTCATTCGAGCATGAGAACTCCAACATAGACACAGCCTTGAAACGGATTAGAGATGTCATATTCATTACATAATCAGAAGTGGAAGTTATCACAAAGGTACAACAGTGGAATAAGCAGACAGTCAAGGAACTGTTTTCATGCTACCATGTACAGGAGGAAGCACCAGATGGAGATGATCCACACGATATTTAGATCAAAGAAGTCAAAGGTGAGAGAGATGTGGAAGGACCACCCTTAGAATCAAAGGTCATCTCTGTGCCAATCAAGATCAAGAAGATTAACATAGGGACAACCGAGCAGCCCAAAATGGCCAGCATTGGAGATTACTGGGATGAACAAACACTAGAAAGCATCACATAATTATTGTGCGAATACAACAACCTTTTTCCCATGATCTTTACAGAGATGAAAGGAATAGCCGGAGAATTAGGAGAAATGAAGATACCACTCAGATCTGATGCAAGACCTTAAGATAGCTCAAGAGGACAGACACAAGACCACATTTACGACAGAATGGGGATCTTATCAGTACATAGTCATGCCGTTCGGACTAAAAAATGCACCTGCGATATTCTCCAAAGTGGTCATTGCAGCATTTAAGGAATTCATCCACCAATTTCTCAAAGTATACGTGGATGATTGGATGGTTTATAGCCTGTTAAAAAACCATGTGGAAGTTTTACACCTGATGTTAGAATGATGCAGACAATGCCAGATATCACTGAATATCAAGAAATGCATATTTGGAACACCATTTGGGATACTACTGGGACACATAGTATGCAAACAAGGTTTACTAGTGGATCCAGCCAAAATTGCAGTCATTGTTAACCTACCAACACCAAAAACAGTTTTCCAACTAAGAGCAACGTTAGGACATACAGGATATTACAGGAAATTCATCAAAGGCTACACGTAGATTACAGCTCCTATGGAAAAACTGTTAAGGAAGGATACCAAGTATCAATGGGACAATAAGTGCCAACATGGTCTAGATACCCTGAAGGAAAAGATGGTCACCACACCAATATTGGTATTTCCAAACCGGGAGAAGACATTCCATGTACATGTAGATGCATCAACAATAGCACTTGGAGCTATTTAGCGCAACCAGGAGCAGGAGACTTGGATCACCCGATAACATTCACAAGCAGGAAGTTATTAGACTCAGAACATAATTATAACACGACGGAAAGAGAAGGCTTAGCTATGGTTTACGCACTACATAAATACAAACATTACCTATTGGGAAAATACTTCAAGATGTTTACAGATCACTCAACCTTGAAATACCTAGTTAACAAGCTAGTGTTGGGGGTGAGAATCTGTCGATGGTTACTACTATTTCAAGAATTTGACTTCGAGGTAATAGTCAAACCAGGAAAATTGAATGCAGGGCCTGACCACCTATCGAGGGTCAGAAATGGAGAGGAACCAACGAATTT
The DNA here is from genome assembly GCA_000966675.3 of Picea glauca. NCBI lineage: Eukaryota > Viridiplantae > Streptophyta > Pinopsida > Pinales > Pinaceae > Picea > Picea glauca. Next base: position 35,368 of record JZKD02S1655238.1, read on the forward strand.
GGAAGACAACTTTCCATATGCACAGCTCTTCTCAGTACAGATTGCTGATGATTACTTCGCAGAGATCATCTAGTACTTGAGCACAGGTACTGCGCCGCAAGGATATACCACTGCGCAGAAGAAGAACCTGGTATTCCACGCAACCGACTATCAATTGATCATAGGGAATCTATACAAAATGGGTGCAGATATCATCTTACGAAGATACGTACTAGACCACAAATGACCAAGAATTTTAGCAGAATCCCACGAAGGAATAGCAGGAGGGAAATATGGAGGAAAAGCTACTGCATAGAAGGTACTATGTGTAGGATTATGGTGGCCAATGATACATAGAGACTCGAAAAAGTATTGTCAGCAATGTGATGTCTGTCAATGGGTTGGAAAACCCAACAAAAGGGACGAGATGCCACTATGACCGCAAGTGACACTTCAGGCATTCGACAAATGGGAAATAGACTTTGTGGGACCCATTAACCCACCCGCCAAGAGAACAGAGGCGAGATATATTATCACTGCGACAAAATACTTAACAAGATGGGTGGAAGCCGCACTAGTAAAATATTGTAGCGCAGAGATAGCTGCCCACTTTCTTTTCGAACAGGTAATTACTAGATTTGGGTGCCCAAGAATTTTGATGAGCGACCAAGGAACACACTTCATCAACAGCACCATCGGAGTGATGCTTGAAGAGTTCAAAGTTCATCACCAAAAAATCACACCGTATCACCCACAAGCTAATGGCACGGTAGAAGCCTTCAACAAAATTCTAGAGAACGCCCTGACGAAGATATGTAACGTCAACAAGGATGATTGGGATCTCAAGGTACCAGCAGTACTATGGGTGTATAGAACCACATGAAAAAAGTGGCCAGGTCACACACCATTCAAACTCGTCTATGGTCAAGAAGTAGTAGTGCCATTAGAATTTCTAATACCTAGTCTACGTGTAGCAGCTATCACACAAATGACAGAACGAGGCACAATCCAGGAATGACTAGATCAATTACTGTCAATGGAGGAAGACCGAATCTTGGAAGGATTCCATAAAAAAGTACAGAAAACAAGAGATAAAGCGTGGCACGACTGCCACATCAAGAGAAAGATGTTCAAGAAAGGAGATCTAGTATTGCTCTACGACAGTAAAGCGTTGCAGCACCCAGGGAAGCTGAGGATGCATTGGATAGGACCATATGAGGTAAAATTTGTCATGGATGGAGGAGTTGTACAGTTGAAAGATATAGCAGGTGTAGACCTCAGAGGAATTATCAATAGGACCTGACTGAAGCTATACAAGGATAGTCGACTACCCACCACGTAGTTTCTAAAAAAAAAAAAAAATCCTAAAAAACAGCGCGTAGCATGATGGAAAAGACACATATGAAACATGAAACCAATGAGAGAAATGATAACGGCCATATAGGAAATGGAAACAAGCGGGAAAAGGAAAGTCATTAAAAGTACACTGACAAGACATCATGAGGTAGAATTAAAACAAGGCAAGGACAGATGGGATGTCGCACTAAACACGCCAACTGGCGACGACAAAGTAGACATAAGGGAAGGTACGAAACCACTGTGGATGCATTGAACCCAAACTTATGGTTCATTAATCACATAAGGTAGGAGGCATCCTCAACAAGCTTCATGTCACACCCATACAACACACGAGCATAAAAACAATTAGTCTATTCGCAAAAGAAGAACATAGAAAGAGAGATAGTAGCTCGAACACATAGAGCGAGATCGCAGAGCTTATCCAAGCTATTTGAACCAAGAAAATGTCTGACAGACACCATTATGGAACCACCAAAGCTTGCATAACCAAGCCAAACAGTCAGACCAACTAGGGTTCAAACTAGATCATGAGGAACACGGGAAGAAAATGAGCAACAACCACTGGAGATCGTTGATATTGAAGAAATCCCATCACCAGAGGACATCCTAGTCGAATCAACACCGATCCAAGAAGAGATCCCACATGCCCAAGCGGAAACCATGAAAGAGGACACGCCGACAACGACATAGGAGACTTAGAATGAAGTAGTAGGAACTCATCAGGCAGGACAGCCAGAAAACGTCGAAGCAACCATGGAAATAAATGGAAGCACACAGAACCCGGAAGTAGAGGTCCAACTAGATGTTCCACAAATACCCATCCCAGACTTTTCTTTTTTGGCCGAGCCCATTGGTGAAATGGGAAAGGCTTGGGAAGAATGGATGGCGAAGGAGCAACCGAAAGCTGCTGGAACTTCGAACCAGCCAGCACAACAGGAAGACATGATTCAGATACCGAGCTCACCTCGAAAGAAACCAGCTGTAGAGATTGTGCTACCTCGCACACCATAGGGAATACAGGTGGACTCGCATCTATTGAGTCACGTCAGGAAGCTCAAGTTTTTCGACCATGACATAGCGAATGAAAGAAAATATCCAGAGCTTGCACCACAAGTATTTATGGAGACAATATCCGTGAACCCTCTCGGAGGAACTATCACTAAGCCACGCAAGTGGGTAGCCAGACTGGACAGAACCAGAATCTTAGGATTGTTAAAGATACCACACTTTGGCAGAGGCCAATATGCAATGACATGCGTCAAGAAATTGTTAGTAGTTACGCATGGAGGGGATGTATGGTTGGACAAACTCATCCCCATAACTATTGAACTTATTGTGCAAATTACAAGACTACCTATCCGAGGTATGGATCCCGCATTAATACTGGATGAAAAGTCCAAGGAAAAAGCATTGGCAGAGGAAATGAAGAAGAAATATGGCACATACAGGGGAACAAGAGGCATTATCATCAAGCAAATTAACGATGCCACTACACAACTGGGAGCAAAGATCTTAGCCTGCAAACTGCTAAGAAAATTTCACAAACATGAAGTACCGGCAGGAGTCATCGCTATTGCAGCTCAGTGAGCAGAAGGAACCTTCATGAGATGGGCACCATATCTATCAAACTTGTTGAAAATAGACTGTAAAGACACGCAGGAAGTAGGTACAAAATTTCATTACTCATGGCTGATTACTCTCATTGCTTTCATGGGATGGAGGGAACCGGACCAGATCACCTTCTGTACCACACCACAACCAGGAGGAGTGAGATATCATGTCCTGAAATCCGCGCCATTGGGCAAGCATAAGAAGGAAAATGGAATTATATTCAAAGCTTACCTATGGGAAATACAGGAAGTAATCAACCGAGCATGGAAAAAAACATCAGAGGCTGTCGCGCGATACGGGAGCATCGCCAATTTCTAGGCTAGGCGACAAGCCATGTGGATACAGCCAAGACAAGACCCGCATAAATAGTGGCTACAGATGCGCTACTGCATCACCGAAGGAGACATCGACATGATCATCCACGAGTGGCCTGATTAATGGAAGATCCCAACCATACCTAGAGCAGTACCGGTAAAAATAGTAGAAGGAGGGGCTCTGCAGGTGGAAACACAACCTCCACAAGTCCCAGTACCCAAGAAACCAAGAACGAGCCAAATCAAGTTGATTCAGACAGAGGGTGGCTCAGATTAGCCAGGGACCTAGAAAGGGAGAACATAAACCACTCAGTCGACCAATGAACAATAGAAACCAGCGGAGGGAGCACATGAAACCATGATGAACCCCATCACACATGAACCAGGGGGAACTAAGAGACTAGCGGTACAGGAAACAAGTGCACACAAGAAATCAATGGAACAACGACCATCACTAGAATACACAATCACAGAGGAGGATGGCGAGATGATTGCCAGAATGGTCTAGGACTGCCTCATAGAGGACTTCGATCATGCAGTGCACCACAGGGATAAACTACAGAAGGAACTGGCAGAAATGGGGAAACTACTGAAGAAATTCAGAGAAGCCCAAATTATGAGTAGTAGAAGAGGCATAGAGCCATCGAGCACATGGACCACATAAAGGATGGAGGTAGGAGAACGTGACTCAGTTCTTTCAAAGTCACATTCCACAGTTTACATCAAGCCTAACATGCTATGAATGGATGAGATTGTGGGACAGACACCACTGAAGGATTTGGATCAGATCCAATTGGTCCTAACATGGATGCTAGCAAAGGCCTTATACCAAATGCAGGTTAGTGTCGACCACGAGATACAGTCTCGAGAACATAAAAACTTGGTCGAGCTACAGTAAGCAACAAAGAAGTAGGAAACACTGGAAACAGTTTGTGCGCAGGAAAAATATGAAACGTAGGAGGAGAAGGAACACATAAATGAGTTGGAACACAGAGTGGAAGACATTTTTGGGAAACTTCCAATTACTGCGCAAGGAAGTGAACTCCCAGCTGCAGAAAATATCGATCAGATTGCACATGCAATTGATCAGTATCAGAAGGAGATCGAGACTCTCCATGGACATATTAGACCAACAACTCCACCAGTAGTCAAGGAGTAGAGGAAGTAGGAAGCAATAGTTCAACTACAGGAGCTATAAAAACAGGTCAGCACAACAACCGACTTGCTGGATAAAGCAACACAACTATGGATAAAGCTGGAAGAGGATCCATATGTCCAACACTGGGACAAGGAGGAGGAAAGGATCAATGCAACGATCCAAGAATTCAAGCAACAACAAAAAACCATCCCAATTCCCGAACGGGTCAAGGGGACACAAGAGTTAAAGAAGTTATAGGCAAAACTTCTCACTGCGCAAACACAGAAACAGGAGCGTCAGGCTCAAATAGAACCGTTGCAGGAACATATAGCAGTAGTACTTGAGCAGGTAGAAGAAGCTATAACACAGTCAGCATGGACTCAGCTAGAATGTGCAAGATTGATAAATGAAGAAGTAGCAGTGCAAACAGTCGATATCATCAAGGAGAAAATCACGCAGGCATTGACAAAAGCAACAGAATTGCAGGAAAAGTTCCAGACGATCACTAGGGAGATCAAGGAAGCACAGCATAATTAGGTGACTTGGGACGAGTCACATGTCAGTGTTGGGGGTCTGTTTTATCCAGGCCAAAGTGGAAATAAGGACGATAATGGGAAAGAAAGCGTGCAGGAAACTGAAGTGACAACTAGAAAAAGATCAGCATGCGCGAATGCAAGAAAGCATGCACAGAGGAAAGCGACAATTGGAGGAAGAAATAGAAGGGTTAGGGTTTTGGTAATATTCTGTAAGTGGCTGAAGAGCCCAAAATGTATAAATATAGATACAAAAGTATCATACAGGGTTGTTGTTGTTGTTTTTGTTGATTTTATGTCATTTTTTATGGGGATTATGATCATTATTGAGTGCTTTTTCTGAGTATTGCTATTGGCGATACATGAAGGGTTTTGAGTTGTATGAACTGAGTTTCGTAAGTTGTTGAGAAAGAAAGATATGAGGGAAGGTAGATCTGAGGATTAGACCATAGGCTGTAGAGCCTGGTGCGATCTAGTTCGCCTCACATAGATCTTACCCACTTTTGCGGAGAACTGTAAGTGCGCGGCACAAGGAAATCAAGAACTACCATAATACAAGAGCCAAGAGCCAAATATTTGTGGACGTAGCCCAAGAGGGGTGAACCACGGTAATATTTGTGTAATGTGTTGAATGTTTGCATATCTTTAACTTCTTTCAACAATAGATGATTAAGATTGATGAATAACCAAATGCCTTGTTAGAATCTATTTATATTTTGTATTATACGCATGCGATTTCTAGGAACAAGTAGATTATGGTAATAGTTCATAGAACAAGGCCTTAATAAAGAAACCCTTTATCCCCTACTCTGTCCTAGCCTATAAACACCCGAGTCTTATAGTCAACCATCTATAGATATCTTGGGTGAGACTGCATAGTACCTTCTGGGCGTTGTGTTGCCTTCTGGTTTACCAGGAGGGCTGGTAGTTAGAGGCTTTGTTGGAACCTTGAATGACATGAACCTTGGGTCAATAACCTAGATAATTTGAAAAGGGAGTTGATAAAACCAACACCCCTCCTTCCCTCTCTCCCTTTTTTCCGCTCTCTCCCCCACTCTCTGTCGTTCTCTCCCACTTTCTCTTGAATTCCCTCATCCTCTCTCTCTCTCACTTCCCCTCTCTCTTTACCTCTCTCTTCCTATCTCTCTTTAACTCCCTCTCCATCCCCATCTCTCTCTCTCTATTTATCAATTTATCTCTCCCCCCCTTTCCC
>JZKD02S1655238.1:41981-63562 GCA_000966675.3 Picea glauca
CTTTATCCCCCTCCCTCTCCATTTCTCTCTCTCCCTCCCAACCTCTCTCTCTCTCTCTCTCTCACACACACACACACACACACACACTCTTCCTCACTCCCCTCCCTCCCTCTATATTCTCCTCTCTCTCTCTCTCTCTCACTTTCTCACTTTCTCACTCACTTTATATCTCCCCCTCTCCCTCTCTCTCTCCCCCCTCTATCACTCTATAAATTTCTTTTGGTCGAGGAAAGAAAATCACAAAGGTAACCACAAACCAACTTCTGGTTGGAAGCTAGCCATTCTATTGGGAGCATGCCTAACATGAAGAAAAAGGTTTATTTTTGGAGATAAGGCCAATTTTGGAGAAGAACAACTGGCAGGAAAAGCATCACGTGCAAGGAAAATATGCATGCAAAGGAGAAAATCATGCAAGGCATGCATGCAGGAAATCCTAACCACGATTAGGGTTAGGGTTTTTGTAAGAGATTGTAGTGGCTGATAAGAGAAAAAATAGTATAAATAAGTACCTAGGAGGTATAACTCGAGGTTCTAGAATGTTAGAGAATATTGTTTTTCTTGGCAAGGAGAATGACTGTAAGATCTGATATCTGTTTGTAAGTTGTTGAGCTTTAGGAGAGTTAAGTAACTATATCTTGAGGGTTAGATCGAAGGTTGAGGAGATTGGTGTGATGTAGTCAGCCTCACAGAGGTTGTGGAACCTGTTTTGTGATTATATGAGCATAAACTGTAGTGCGTGCAATGCCATATATTGTAGAAATATAAATAAAAGAGCCTAAGAGCCAGATCTTTGTGGACATAGCCCAGGAAGGGGTGAACCACAGTAACACCTATGTTATGTGTTGTGATTGATTTCATGTTTATCGTCTGTAAATAGTTAGACTATGAATGGATGAATGGATAATTCTGTGAGATCTGTTAGTTGTTAGATCTGTTAGAATACATGCATAGACTTAACATGTGAAATAATATTAAGAATAATAGATCAAGTCCTAAGAAGAGGAAATGCAATCCCATATCCCCACTCTTTCCTAGACTATGACTACAAGCATATGAGCATTGCAATAACCCATAGGACTATCTCAGGTTTGACTGTGCAGTACATTCTGTGTGTTTTGTTTCCTTCTAGTTTACCAGGAGGGCTAATAGTTTTAGAGGGTTTTGTTGGAAACCTGTTTAGATCTGAACCTTGATCAACCCAATAGTAGGAAAAGAGTATAAGAATAACCAACAAATGGTTCTGTTGTTGGCTGGAACTGCATGGGATTGAGTGAGCAAGATCTGTGAAAGAATCACGTAAAACATGAAGGTATAAAAAGGAATGTTTAGACCACGGAATCCAACGAAGGCGGATATTGAACGCTGGTTGAAAACAAAGGAGCTTGATTTTGTGTAGAATGATAACAAAAACCCTAAAATAACACCGCACAAATATATTGACAAGTATGTGTTTAACGACTTACATGAGGTCTTTTTCTGTGATTTCTTGCATGTGTTACAGGAGTGGCTATTGAGGTTGAAAGAAAACCACCCTACGAATTGAATTAGACAATTCGAGTGGAATCTTGTGGAGATCACGTAGTTACAACTAGTTAACAACAAATTCACACGTACAGTAGATTTTTGGCTAGACAATATTGTTGCAGGGTTTATCACAGAATTTGCAGCAGATACTGTGAATTCTTACAACGTAGTAGAGCAAGAGTTCCTAAAAGGAACTAGAGGTAGGTACATCAGGTCACTCTATACTTCAATCAAGATTTTACTTTATAACAACGATGTGATGACTATGGCATCATACAACTAAAATTCCCTGCATGCATGGGGGAAGGGGGGAAGCAGTAAAAGAAGCTGGAAGAATGGAGGGAGAAATGGATAAGGGAAAGAAGGAGGCCATGGACCCAATCATGATGGAGGAGGATCAGATCAAGCAGATCATGGAAACAACTGGAAAAATGTGCAGTGGAGTACCCTACCAATATAACATGAACAATAAGAAGAGAGCCATAACAGAGAGAGAGGGATTGGAAAGTGATGAAAAAGAGGTAGAGGATCTCCGGGCTATGGAGAAGATTGGGGGAATCCTGCATGGAACATATGAAAGGAATATAAGAGGTGCAAGGGAAGGAACAAAAGGAAACACTCCTATCCATATCAGTGTCAGTGTGGAACCCATAACCCCATGTGCGAATAATACACCAGAAAGAACAACACTATTTAGAAAACCGAATTTTAGTGGAAGAAAAACAACAAGAAGTGCATTCAATCAAGGAGAAACAACTAGAGGACCTAGTTCAGGTCGTAGTATTCAAGTATCTACACCATGCAGAGGTAGTAGTTCATCACTGTTCAAGATGGAAGGACGTGATCCCACCACCAGGTTACCATAATTCAAAGGAGAGGCATCAAAGAATCTTGAAAAGAACTTGTTCATTTGTGAGAAGATCTGGAAAGCAAAGTAGATCACAAATGAGGATACAAAACTTGCACAGCTAGCTATCTTTCTAAGAGACTGCACATTGGATTGGTACATGAGTCGAGCTGTAAACAATCCACCATGAACAACACAGACTATTGCAGTTGTGAATAAGTTGTTGATAAATGAATTTCATAAGCCTAGTTCAGAAGATTAGTACATGAATGAGATGACTGAAATTAGACAGAAACCAGGTGATTCTGTTTGGGAGATTGATCATAGGTTTAAATGGTTGAAGGGTAAGTTTAAATATGTCATGATTGACATGCAACATAGACATGTATTTTTGAATTCATTGCAACCACATATGAAAATACCCTTTGAGGAAGTAGAAGTTTCAAACTCAAGAAGAGGCTCTATAGGAAACCTTACAACTGGAAGAGAACCAGTATCAGAAGACAGATCCAACAATAGAATATCTAAAAGAGGATGTGAAGAACCTCACATTTCAACTGAACTAGAATAAGGGCAAAGAGAAAAGAGAAGTTGTTTGGTGTACTACATGCATGATAGAAGGACACCACAAAAATGAGTGCCCAACGTTCGCACAGTATATGACAACAAGGTTACCAAATCGTTTTCCATTAGGAGGACCATGGTGTGAGATATGTAAAACAAATGAGCATGATCCATATCATTGTCCAATGATGGAGAAGTACTAGACATTACCCAAGAATTCATACTGCAATTTTTGCAAATCAGTGGGCCACGATGATAAATATTGTAGGACAATGGACTTGATGAGGGAAAGAAATTCAGATACGTATAGGGTGCAGGAATAAATGATGATAGGGCAAGTTGCACCACAGTTCACCTAGGTACCGCCTCCATATAATAATGTGCAACAATAATACAACACTGCACAACCATAGTATAACACTGCACAATCTCATTATAACCCCACACAGTATAATCAGGTGCCTCAGTAAAACACACTACGAGGAGATCGAGGTGGATACAGAGGTGGAGGATGAGGTAGAGGAGGATTGGGAATAGGAAGAGGTCCAATAGTATGTCACAACTGCCAAAAAACAGGACATTACAAAAGGGAATGTCCACTTCCACCTGCGACATGTATGTATTATAATATATCAGATATAAAAAGTATGCAGATCATAAATAAAATGCTAGAAATGGCACAATAACAACAATATAACTAGAAAAATCACCACAATAACAATGAAATGATATAAGAATAACAACAGAAATAACACTTTGATTCTGACAACAATGTTCACAGGCCTCTTCGAGGGGGCAACCTCTAGTCGAGCAGAGCTCTATTACAATAATCTCCAAGCTAGGGTTCTCATACACTCGACTCCTATTTATACTAAATATGTCTATCAAAAGAAGCATCTAGAGGAAGATCCTTCTAGAAGTGGAAGCTTCTATTAGGTCTTCTTACATTCGACTTGTTAGCGTTGGAAGTCACTCCTGGATTGTGGTAGGAGAAGAGCCCAACACCCATCAGTTTATGTCACGAATAAATTTAATGGGTGATCAAATGGGTAGAGACCCAGGAAGGTATAGTTTTAACTCAGGAAACTGGGCCTGGTATGTAGAAAACAAGGGAGGTCTTGATCCAACTTTCGTCAGTAAGTTGAGTATAATATGGATAGATGGAAGAATTAATGAGATGAGTGAGGAAGATTGCCTTGGGCATCAGGCCTTCGATAGCTTGAGGAGGAAAAACTCATAAGACAAGATCCTCTTGACCCCGAGTTTCAAATAACTGAAAGGTGGCTTGAATGGATCCTCCAATTCTGAGCCATTCAGCGTTGAGAAATCACAAGAACTGATTAGAAACCCTGTGACTATTACAATGATCCAACCTACATCATCCTATAACAATGCAACTCGACTGGATCCTCCAATTTCGAGCTGTTCTAACACAGTGTAAACATAGAGATGGAAAGAGGCTGACATCCATAAAGTAAGAAGTCTAAAATGCCAATACATAACTAGAGCGATCGATGCTTCATAAAAACTTTACAATTGGGAGCCTCGCTCAACCATCGATAATAAACAAAATACAAAAACTGAGTACATATACTCAGAAAAATTCGCCTAACAGAGGTGTGCTCAGACCTCCAAGGCGTGGCGTCCCTTCAGTCAAACTCGGATGGATATCCTTCATCAGACACCACCTTAACTATGCATGGCTCTTACAAGGGGGGTAGCTGAGCCATTAAGTGCCGAGTTAGAGTGTGAAGACTTCTCTGGCTAGTCGAGGACTCGACATGGCTTCTTCTGAAAAAATCAGCACACAGGACTGTCTCAGGTAGACTGCTTGTCAGATCCTCCATACCTTAGAATTAATGAGTGAAGAGAGGTTTCAACCACCTCCTCCCACCTTCATTTACTCCTAGCAGGAACCAGGATTGAGACCAAATCAGATTGGCACCTGGAGATCGCGACGATCCCTTCTGTGACTAAACTCGATGCTTTTGGCCCCTCTTGCACAACTCTTTCTATTTCCCCAAGTGATCACGGGTCGTAACCCTGTGCTTATCCTCAAAGGAGATTTCAGCATTTCAGGGTTCATGGATAGGAAGGAGCTAATCCTTGCTCTTTAAAGTCACGATGGGCGAAATGTCGAGATGGCCTAATTGGGCACCACACGTCCCTCTTTGATCTGACGGTCCTGAACTCATTTGGCGATACTGTGGGCCCCAGTCCCGGACGCCTTCAGCACTTTGCGTCTTGTGGATGGGAGGGAGCTACTCCTTGTGCTTCGAAGTCACGATGCATGAAAAGGCGAAGAGCCTAATTGTGCACCACGTGTCCCTGCGGGATGGATGGATGAGATCCCTTTTGGTGAGATTGCGGGCCCGGGTCCTGGATTCTTTCGGCACTTCACGTCTCGGGGATCCCAATTGCAAAGAAAAGTGCTTCAATGTCGCGATGGGAGAAAATGAGAAGAGCCTAATCGTGCACCACGTGTCCCTCTTGGATGGATGACTGAGATCTTGTTGGTGATATATAAGCGCTATCCATTGCGCTAATCCTGACGCAACTCTGCTAACCGCGATTACCTGCCAATCATCGATCTTCTCTATATATGGATCTTGGCCATTGACAACATAACTTTGCCCGCTCACTTGATTGGTAGCCATAAACAAGATTTTTCTATGCTACACTTGGGCAATCATGCCTGAAAATGAATAAAATGCATTTGATGGGTTCTTTAAAAGCCACTGCTTTGCTTTTACCACTCCAAGGCCCAAACCATTGAAGAGAACACCCCTATACAAGAAATGTTGCTAACATTAGGCTCCATGGGGATAGAGTCATCCCTGTGATGCTCTGAGAACTCCTTCTGCAGTTCCAGTCGCCTTTCTGTTGGGCTATGGAGTCAAGCTCGAAACAACCTACTGAAGATACATGCTGAAAAGTAATAGTAAAAGGAAAACAAAATAAACATACATGCTCAAAAGAGCTTAGTTATGTACAGTCCTAAACTAGCAAAATCCTTTACATGGGGCTAGGTGAAAACAAACTTCCACCATAACCAATCAAGTAACTTTCTGAATGGAAGCTCCTTCCTTCTGTCGATGATTACAAACATGTGGTGTAACCATGACAGTAGAACGATTATGCTCTTCAACTCCTCCTTACAGGCTGAAGTTGAGATGAAATAGGGCGGCTCCAATTTGTGAAGGAAATGCAACTCCATGTATTCCTTCATAGGCTCATAGGACCAGTGGAAAAATCCAGAAAATTGGTGACATGCAACCTCCTATGCTACACAGCTGTGGATGTGTGGTTGAATATCTATGGTAAGCACATGTGGGTGGAATATCTCAGGTGGTGGCTGCTCACTGACTGGCTCTGCACAGTTTGTAAATTGCATCTTCGACTGCTCCTCTGGTTCTTCTGGTTCCTCTTCTTGGCTTTCCCAAGGGTCAGAGTCATAATCGTCATAGATAGGACCTATGGGAAAGATCTGATTTTCAATCTATTGCTCAGGGGGGATGATTTCCTCACAATGTCTTTCATTTGTGAACAGAGGAGAAGGCTCTATAGTCTGCTCTTGGAAGTCCTGGGTGTCCAACTCAGAACTTGATTCATAGCTGTCATACATAGGCTGGTTGCTACCCAGTTCATCAATCTGTGATGTGGGGCTCTGCTTCTCCTCAACTGAATAGTCGTTAAATCCGGGTGAGCACCAAAATTATTCATCTTGTAAAAAAGGAACGGTCTCCAGATCCTCCTTTTCAATCCCAAATGTAAATACATCATAGGAAATCTCATGGAGAAAAAGAGAACAATCCTCTTCCACAATGGCATCTTCCTTTAAATCTGAGACAACAAGCTCCTTAGGGGCATAAACTAACGTCTCTACGGCTATGAAATCTTCAATATCCTCTTCAAAAGAGCCGCCAAGAACATTTGCCTCAAGGACTGGAAAATCCTCTGCACCTCGTTTAGCTTCCCACCTATCCGGTTGGGCAGAGAGAGATTTTATTAGCTCCATAACTTTGCCCAAAGCATCTTCTTCCTCCTCGGGATTTTCATCATTCTCATAACCTTCCTTTGATGCAGACGAATGGGGATGAGAAAGGACCGATTTCTGATCCAATTTATCAGGATCATCCTCACAGCCTACATACGAAACATCTCCATCTGGTATACAATTGTTGTATCCCTCACAACAATTATGAAAAATTAACTCAGAGGGATAAATCTTCTGACAATAGGCGGTGAAAGCTGCATGAAATTCTGCGAGTGAAGAAATTCTAGTAGGGGGTAAAGAATGATACCATTTATGAGCATCCCATGCTAAAGAGAACATGAACATTTTCAATAATACATCCTCATGATGTATCTCCCACTAATGCATGAGTTCATGAAACTCCTAGAGATGCTGAGCAGGGTTGTCCTCTTCACGCTCTCTAAATCTGGGCAAATAATTGCTCCATTCATCTGGAGAAGGGACATCATTAGGAAAACCAGGAATAACAGAAAAATTAAAAGGAGAAAAACTTCGAGCCAGGATTTTCTTCATATCGAACCAGTGGAGTCGCCAATTGATCCTCGAATCATGGAGTCCCCAGGTGAAAAATGGGTAGCTTTGAATGTGTCTGGTCTTTGTTCACCATCAAAGGCTAGATATTAATGTTGTTGTTACCCAAGGGAAATTCTCAAGATGAGAAAGTAGCTGTTGAAACCTTCTCGAGAAAGATCCTCGTGGTCAGCTTTCGGGTGCGCTAAAAATAGCTACAATTGAGACAGAGAAGTGGAAACGTTGGAGTCTCCACAGTGGAGTCGCCAGGTGCATAGTAGTAATATTGTAGGGATTTGATGTTTAATGCACCTTCAGAATCAGAGGCTCAATGTCATTCTACCTAGGAAAAATCTTTAAATTCATCCTCGACAACGGCGCCAGAAATGTTAGCATTGGAAGTCACTCTTGGATTGCAGCAGGAGAAGAGCCCAACACCCATTAGTTTATGTCACGAATAAATTTAATGGGTGATCAAATGGGTAGAGACCCAAGAAGGTATAGTTTTAACTCAGGAAACCGGGCCTGGTATGTAGAAAACAAGGGAGGTCTTGATCCAACTTCCATCAGTAAGTTGAGTATAAGATGGATAGATGGAAGACTTAATGATGTGAGTGAGGAACACTGCCTCAGGCATCAGGCCTTCGGCAGCTTGAGGAGGAAAAAATTAGAAGACAAGATTCTCTTGACCCCGAGTTTCAAAGTATTGAAAGGTGGCTTGACTGGATCCTCCAATTTCGAGCCATTCAACGTTGAGAAAGCACAAGAACTGATTAGAAACCCTGCGACTATTACAATGATCCAACCTACATCATCCTATAACAACACAACTCGACTGGATCCTCCAATTCCGAGTTGTTCTAACACAGTGTAAACAAAGAGATGGAAAGAGGCTGACATCCGTAAAGTAAGAAGCCTCAAATGCCAATACATAACCAGAGAGACTAGCGCTTCATAAAAACTTTACAATCAGGAGCCTCACTCAACCATCGATACTAAACAAAATACAAAAACTGAGTACATATACTCAGAAAAATTTCACCTAACAGAGGCGTGCTTGGACCTCCAAGGCATGGCATCCCTTCAGTCAAACTTGGCCGGATATCCTTCGTCAAACGCCACCTTAAATGTGCATGTCTCTTGCAAGGGGGGTAACTGAGCCATTAAGTGCCGAGTTAGCATGTGCAGACTTCTCTAGCTAGTCAAGGACTTGGCATGGCTTCTTTGGAAAAAATCGGCACACAGGACCATCTCGGGTAGACTGCTTGCCAGATCCTCCATACCTTACACTTAATGAGTGAGGAGAGGTTTCAACCACCTTCATTTACTCCTAGCAGGAACCAGGATTGAGACCGAATCAGATTGTCACCTGGAGATCGTGATGATCCCTTCTGTGACTAAACTCAACGCTTTTGGCCCCTCTTGCACAACTCTTTCTATTTCCCCAAGTGATCACGGGCCATGACCCTATGCTTATCATCAAAGGTGCTTTCAACATTTCAGGGTTTGTGGATAGGAAGGAGTTGATCCTTTCTCTTCAAAGTTGCGATGTGCAAAATGTCGAGATGGCCTAATTGGGCACCACGCATCTGTCTTTGATTTGACGGTCCTGAACTCATTCGGCGATATTGTGGGCCCCATTCCTGGACACCTTCGGCACTTCACGTCTCGCGGATGGGAGGGAGATACTCCTTGTGCTTTGAAGTCGCGATGCACGAAAAGGTGAAGAGCCTAATCATGCACCACGTGTCCCTACGGGATGGACGACTGAGATCACGTTCGGTGAGATTGCAGGACCGGGTCTTGGATGCTTTCGGCACTTCGCGTCTCGAGGATCCCAGTTGTAAAGAAAAGTTCTTCAAAGTCACGATGGGAGAAAAGGTGAAGAGCCTAATCGCGCACCACATGTCCCTCTTGGATGGATGGCTGAGATCTTGTTGGTGATATATAAGCGCTATCCATTGCGCTAATCCTGGCGCAACTCTGCTAACCGCGATTACTCGTCGATCGCCAATCTGCTCTATAGATGGATCTTGGCTGTTGACAACATAACTTCACCCACTCACTTGATTGGTAGCTAGAAATGATATTTTTCTGTGCTACACTTGGGCGCTCATGCCTGCAAATGAATAAAATGCATTTGATGGGTTCTTTAAAACCCACTGCTTTGCTTTTACCACTCCAAGGCCCAAACCATCGAGGAGAACACCCCTATACAAGAAATGTTGCTAACATGACTTATTCTATTTTATTGCAAGGCCTTATTAATATTGACATTTATTACATCCAAATATATTGTTCTACCTATGTGTGGGTTAGGACCCTAACATGTCCTCCCCCTTAAAAACATCATTGTCCTCAAGGCTTGAGATGTGGAAATTATTGCAGAATGGAAGCTGGTTCCCAAGTGGCATCTGCTAGAGTTGTATCTTTCCACTGGACTAACACTTCCTTGATGGTTCTCTAACCCAGGCAATGCTCACACTGGTCCAAAACTGCTTGTGGTTGTAGCCAAATGGATCCTTCTTCGGCTAACTCAGGAAGGTTGGTTTGAATTTGGGACTTAGTTCCAATCACCTTGTTTAAGCATGAAACATGAAAAACATGATGTAGCTTCGAATGACTGGGCAAAGCTAACTGATAGGTCACCTGTCCCACATGATTGAGAATGGTATAAGGACCATAAAATTTGGGTGCTAGCTTATGATAATGCTCATCCTTGAGGGAATTTTTCTTGTAAGGTTGCAGTCGAAGAAACACCTGATACCCTTCTGCAAATTGACATTCAGAGCGACCTTGATCTGCTTGCTGCTTCATGCGATTATATGGCATGACCAAATTCTCTTTGAGGGTAGGGAGAATAGCCTCTCGAACTGTAAGTGTTTGGTCAACTGCCTGTTGGCAGCCAACTCACATTTTCATATTGTCCTTATAAGCTGCCTACACCATTGTTTTGCAAACTTTGTTTTTCGTCGCAACTTTCGAATAAAATGACACTATTGTTTTATATGCGTTTGCCCACTTGGCCTTGTTCTCACTTTCACGACTGCAAAGCATGAAAACTATGACTTCGAAGTCATATTAAAAACATCGCTGGATTGTCACGATCTCTCTTATCTCTAGGTTCATTGTGTTTACATTTTACTTATCGTTGTACAATTGACAAGATTCAAAGATCCTTACTCATTAGGCATTTTTTTATTTGTTAATATGACTTCGTTTTACAAGAGTGTGATGATATTCTTTTGATCGAGTTTGTGATGCATTGGTGATTTGATTTATGTGTTCTTTGATTGATTCCCTTGACACATTGGTTTCATGAAAACACATTGGTGTTGTGGTTAAACCCTTGGTATTTATCATTTCATACGACACATAGTTCATATTATCGGACCCTTGGTATTGATTTCGATTCATTGTTTGGTTTTAAAACTATGCTAACATTATTGCTTGTGCAAGTGTTTGGTCAACGTATCATAATTTTATTAATTGATTGAATGGCATGGTTTTTAATATATGCATAGTGGGTCGAATAGTTATATGCGCCGATGGTTGTACTATGGGATATGACTGTTTTGCATAGGCTGAAATAGCTCCACCACCTTCGCACGTTCTATCATAAATGTTTCCCCTCTATCCCAGGTCACCCCTGGTGTTTTCGGGTAAGCCTTTAAGCATTCTGCCCCTGTGTATACTTTGTTCGAACCCTGGCCCTTGCACCCTACTCACCGTGTGCTCCTGTCTATGGCACTGGTGGTTTGCATAGAGCTGAATGGTAGCCAAGATTTGTTGCTATTCGATAATTCCCATAAGGATTTAGAAAACAATGGTTGGCTAGTGTTTATACAAAGGT
This sequence comes from Picea glauca, assembly GCA_000966675.3. Lineage (NCBI taxonomy): Eukaryota > Viridiplantae > Streptophyta > Pinopsida > Pinales > Pinaceae > Picea > Picea glauca. The sequence goes on from JZKD02S1655238.1 coordinate 53,316, forward strand.
TCGAGGGTTTCAATATTTCGGTTGCCCAATAATTCGCCCTTACCTTTGATGGGTGTAGGGATAAAGTAGGTTATATACAGCTTGAACTAAGTGAAGAATTCATAAGCTCTGCTACAGGATTGTCAGCTACAGGCCAACGATGGTTTAAGAAATCCAAAGTTGATGAGGTGCCGTGGCCATTACTATTCATATCAAGGAAGGTTGTCTCTTGTGATAAAGGTATGCCTATTTCCACCCTCAAACCCATGTGGCATGATCTTTTGGTAATTGTGAAACAATTTGTGACCTGTGAAGGTCGGTATGGCTTGGTGTTTCTGTATCACCTCAGGTTGTTGATGAATTTCATGGGTTATCCTTTGAACATGCCACATTACTTCTTGCATAGTCTTTACAAGATGTCTAAGAGGTTCAAACGCGAGAAGGCTGATAGCAGCTTGTTTCACCATGGATTAATTAAACTCATCGTCATCCACCATTTGAGCCTTCACGACGATGATTGGCAAGTATTTCTATTAAGAAATGGCTTTGCTAATCCAGAGTCTTCTCAAATCGATAAGGCTGTGATTAGTGAGACTGTGGTTGGGCCACCTGTGCCATTCCATATCCTTTTACCCCCTGCCAAACCATCAGTTTGTCCTGACAGGGACCTACCTGACATCATAACAGATGAGACTGAGGCTTTCAAAGAATCCTGTGAGTAAGAAAGACATAGGTGACAATGCTGTCAACAGAAAAGGGAAGAAAAATGCTCGATTGATATCGAGACTTGCTCGGAATAAACCTAAACCAAACGTCGATCAAAAGCCCATAGTTCTGATCGAGGACTCGGACTTCGATATCAAGCATTTCCTAGCTGAAGAGTACCCCTATTCCCATGGCCTATTCTCTATGAAACCCTATGACTTTGTCTCTAACTTACCCCCATGCCTAAAAAACGACCCAAATTACCCGGGAATCAAGATACCCAATGAAACCCCGTTTGGCTTAAACAAACCCTCGCCTGTGTTATAAAATCTTGAGAAACCAACATGTACCCAATGCAATGCTTGGATAGAGTGTTATTACATTGATGTTCCCCTGTTGCAATCAAAGATCAAAGCATTAGAAGAACAGGTGACAGTGTTGGCAAAGGAGAACCACAGGTTACAAGCTAGTGAAAAGAAACAAAAAACCACCGGTTTGATTGTTTTCAGGAATGTCGGAGTGGCAACAACCTTTGTCAATTCCAAACTATCATGACTGAGTTGTTTTCTGATTGTCCAAGTATGAATTTCCATATGAATTTCGCTTTGTAAGTTTGTTTGAATTGATATAACGAATTGGTTTTTGCTTTCAAATTAGCTCTGTTTGTTTTAATACATTTGAAATGATTATGTTATAGTTTAGACTATTTTGTTGTGGATCCTGTACAGTAGATTCATTTTGCTAAAATTAGAAGTAGATATGATTTGGTGATGCGATTTGGTCGTGCCCAACTTAGTATAAGCCATCGATTCGTTTTGATTATGTTTGGCTTGTTTTTGAATCAATTCTGTTCGTTTGATTTAGGATAATCGATTGGATTTGATTTCAATTAGTAAACAACCCTGTTGGCTTCAATCTAACAGAAATGACTCTGTTCTGTATTGAATCAATATTCTCGTTTGGATTTTGATTACTTTTGACCTGTGCAAAAATCTATGTGCCAAAATCGTTTAGCTGTGTTGATTGATACGATTTTGCATCTCGATCGTGTCGGCCCCAAACTATTTCGATCCATTCTTTTTTTGATTTGATTTGCAAACAATTGTTGCGTGTTTTGAGTGATCACGATTGATTATATGAGTTGGATTGGTATTGAAAATAGATTTGATGCTGCTCTATTGGTTTTGAAAAATGATTTTGTCAAGCTCAGATCGACATATTTTGTCTCTGTTGAATTCGTATGAAAAACTCAGCTAATAGTTCGTTTTGAAATTGATGCAAGTGATGATTTCGTTGGTTCCCCAACTGTTAGTCGATTCTATCTCCTCCCAATTGGCAATAACAAACGTTTGAAAAATCCCACATATCCTGTTAATTCAATTACGATTTCATTTGTTTCAATTTGCATACAAGTTTTGGTTTGATTCGCTCTGTTCGGAATTAGTGATTAAAGATTTGGTTGAATGAGTCGAATATAATTCTTTAAGATTTGAATTAGTTTTGAAATGACTCCGTGTTCAATTTAGACCAGCTACAGAATCACAAGATTCTGTAGCTAGTCTTAGAATTAGATTTTTTATAATTTTACCAATAAAATATCCTCTAAACTTGTCTATTTTCGTCTTCTTTCAGGTACATACGAATTACAATGATGAATATGGCATGTTGTAGCAGTTGAGGAGATTCTTTGGATATGGTTTTGTTTTAGGTTGTTAGCTTGAGTTAGAAACTTGGGATATTATCCCCAGATTTGTGTAAACTGTTTTGATAATTCCCATAGGGATGTTTTACCCTGTGGGAAATCTTTAAATACTTGTCAATTTTTTGTAATATGGGCATCTTGACGGTGGAGAGAACTAGATTATGGATTTGTGATACAGAATGGGATGAAATTTGATGTCTTGTAACAACTTTCGCTTTCAATATATCAAACTTTTGTTTCATATTTTATTCATATCAGTTTGCAGTTGATTATAGACTACTTTAGCTATCGTAATTCATTGCGGGTTGATGTGACTTGGTTTATGTGTTATCCATATCCCATCTCTCCTATTTTAAAAAGTACAACAATTAATTTGTTTCGGTTAATGAATCACAGATTTCTCTTCTTCGTTAATTGAATCGTCTTGTACAAATCCTTGCACACAGATTTATCTAAATGTGATGATTTGTAAATTATAAGATTGCTGTAAATTTTTATGTCTTGTTTGTTCTGTTATCGATATCCAAAAGAGCACTCCTGCTTACTGTTTACTAGAGGCTTGTAGAGGATCTGGTGTGGGTTTCCTCCCATCGAACAACTGAACTGGATTCTTTATGCAGAACAAACTGGAAAGCATTATTACAGGTTAGTTTATTAGTGTAATTTAAGTAGTTTAGATAAATATATTAGTTTAGATTTGTAGTTAGAGTTAGTGTTTTAGTTTCTTAGCTTAGATAGTTAGTTTTTATTCTATTTCTTTCTCATAAAACTATAAAAATAAAAAAAACAATGGGTTCGCTGTCTTAGTACAGATTACAAATGATTTTTGCAGGTTTTAATTTAAATCTGTAATTTGTAAATATTGTATATTTGTAATTGAAGTTGATTCTGTTGATAATTAAACATTTACTTTTATAGGATTATAGTTGTATGATTTAGGTAATAGATTGTATATATGTAGTTTAGATTTGTTTATTAGTTTGTTTTAATTGTTATTTTATTTAGATTAGTTCATTTATAGTAGTTTTCTTTTGTTTTCTTTGGACTTAGATCGACTAACGGAGCCGCTAAACTCGTCAGGGTGGGTTATCCCAAACGGCTTGGGTTATTTAGACAACCCCGGACCGGATCCACTCTTCCAGTTGGTGAGCGTTCATTTTCGCCAGTCAACACCGCCTGGACCTTCGAGACACCAGGTAAGTATGAGAGAAATGAAGGTGGCTTCTATCCATATACCACTTTAAATCCTCCTTACAGGCTGAAGTTGAGATGAAATAGGGCGGCTCCAATTTGTGAAGGAAATGCAACTCCATGTATTCCTTCAGAGGCTCAAAGGACCAGTGGAAAAATCCAGAAAATTGGCGACATGTAGCCTCCTCTGCTACACAGCTGTGGATGTGTGGATGCATATCTATGGTAAGCACAGGTGGGTTTACAACTGATGTAGGTTGACTGATCTCAGGCGGTGGCTGCTCGCTGACTGTCTCTGCATAGTCTGTAAACTGCATCTTCGATTGCTCCTTTGGTTCTTCTGGTTCCTCTTCTTATCTTTCCCAAGGGTCAGAGTCATAATCATCATAGATAGGACCTGTGGGAAAGCTCTGCTTTTCAATCTGCTGCTCAGGGGGGCTGGTTTCCTCTCAATGTCTTTCGTTTGTGAACAGAGGAGAAGGCTCTGCAGTCTGCTCTTGGAAGTTCTGGGTGTCCATCTCAGAACTTGATTCACAGCTGTCATACACGGGATGGCTGCTACCCAGGTCATCAATCTGTGATGTGGGGCTCTGCTGCTCCTCAACTAAATAGTCGTTAAAGCTGGGTGAGCACCAAACTTCTTCATCTTGTAAAAAAGGCACAATCTCCAGATCCTCCTTTTCAATCCCAAATGTAAATACATCATGGGAAATCTCGTGAAGAAAAAGAGAACAATCCTCTTCCACAATGGCTTCTTCATTTAAATCTGAGACAACAAGCTCGTTAGGGGCATAAACTAATGTCTCTATGGCTATGAAATCTTCAATATCCTGTTCAAAAGAGCCACCAAGAACATCTGCCTCAAGGAATGGAAAATCCTCTGCACCTCGTTCAACTTCCCACCTATCCAATTGGGCAGAGAGAGATTTTATCAGCTCCATAACTTTGCCCAAAGCATCTTCTTCCTCCTCGGGATTTTCATCATTCTCATAACCTTCCTCTGATGCAGACGAATGGGGATGAGAAAGGACTGATTTCTAATCCAAGTCATCAGGATCATCCTCACAACCTACATAAGAAACATCTCCATCTGGTATACAATTGTTGTATCCCTCACAACAATTATGAAACATTAACTCAGAGGGATAAAGCTTCTGACAATAGGCAGTGAAAGCTGCATGAAATTCTGTGAGTGAAGAAATGCTAGCAGGGGGTAAAGAATGATACCATTTATGAGCATCCTCTGTTAAAGAGAACATGAACATTTTCAATAATACATCCTCATGATGTATCTCCCACTGATGCATGAGTTCATGAAACTCCCAGAGATGCTGAGCAGGGTTGTCCTCTTCACGCTCTCTAAATCTGGGAAAATAATCGCTCCATTCATTTGGAGAAGGGACATCATTAGGAAAACCAGGAATAGCAGAAAAATTAAAAGGAGCAAACCTTCGAGCCAGGATTTTCTCCATATCGAACCAGTGGAGTCGCCAATTAATCCTCGAATCATGGAGTTTCCAGGTGAAAAATGGGCAGCTTTGAATGTGTCTGGTCTTTGTTCACCATCAAAGGCTAGATCTTAACGTTGTCGTTACCCAAGGGAACTTCTCAAGCTAAGAAAGCAGCTGCTGAAACCTTCTCGAGAAAGATCCTCGGGGTCAGCTTTCAGGTGCGCTAAAAATATCTACAATTGAGACAATGAAGTGGAAACGTTGGAGTCGCCACAGTGGAGTTTCCAGGTGCACAGTAGTAATCTTGTAGGGCTCCGATGTTTAATGCACCTTCAGAATCAGAGGCTCAATGTCGTTCTACCTAGGGAAAATATTTAACTTCGTCCCCGGAAACGGCGCCAGAAATGCTAGCATTGGAAGTCACTCTTGGATTGCGGCAGGAGAAGAGCCCAATGCCCATCAGTTTATGTCATGAATAAATTTAATGGGTGATCAAATGGGTAGAGACCCAGGAAGGTATAGTTTTAACTCGGGAAACCGGGCCTGGTATGTAGAAAACAAGGGAGGTGTTGATCCAACTTTCGTCAGTAAGTTGAGTATAAGATGGATAGATGGAAGACTTAATGAGATGAGTGAGGAAGACTGCCTCGGCCATTAGGCCTTCGGAAGCTTGAGGAGGAAAAACTTAGAAGACAAGATCCTTTTGACCCCAAGTTTCAAAGAACTGAAAGGTGGCTGGACTGGATCCTCCAATTCCGAGCCATTCATCATTGAGAAAGCACAATAACTGATTAGAAACCCTGTGACTATTACAGTGATCCAACCTACATCATCCTATAACAGCACAACTCGATTGGATCCTCCAATTCCAAGCTGTTGTAACACAGTGTAAACAAAGAGATGGAAAGAGGATGACATCCATAAAGTAAGAAGTCTCAAATGCTAATACATAACCAGAGCGACCGATGCTTCATAAAAAATTTACAATCAGGATCCTCACTCAACCATTGATACTAAACAAAATACAAAAACTGAGTACATATACTCAAAAAAATTTCACCTAATAGAGGCGTGCTCGGACCTCCAAGGCGTGGCATCCCTTTAGTCAAACTCGGACATATATCCTTCGTCAGACGCCACATTAAATGTGCATGGATCTTGCAAGGGGGGTAGCTGAGCCATTAAGTGTCAAGTTAGCGTGTGCAAACTTCTATAGCTAGTGAAGGACTTGGCATGGCTTCTTTGGAAAAAATTGGCACACAGGACCATCTCGGGAAGACTGCTTTCTAGATCCTCCATACCTTACACTTAATGAGTGAGGAGAGGTTTCAACCACCTCCTCCCACCTTCATTTACTCTTAGTAGGAACCAGGATTGAGACCGAATCGGATTGGCACCTGGATATCGTGATGATCCCTTCTGTGACTAAACTTAATGCTTTTGGCCCCTCTTGCACAACTCTTTCTATTTCCCCAAGTGATCACGGGCCGTGACCCTGCGCTTATCCTCAAAGGCGCTTTCAGCATTTCAGGGTTCGTGGATAGAAAGGAGCTGATCCTTTCTCTTCAATGTGGTGATGGGAAAAATGAGGAGTCGACCTAATTAGGTTCCATGCATCCCTCTTTGATATGACGGTCCTGAACTCATTCGGCGATACTGTGGGCCCCAGTCCTAGACGCCTTCAGAACTTCGCATCTCACGGATGGGAGGGAGCTACTCCTTGTGCTTTGAAGTCGCAATGCGCGAAAAGGAGAAGAGCCTAATCACACACCACGTGTCCCTGTGGGATGGACTGTTGATATCACGTTCGGTGAGATTGCAGTCCCAGGTCCTGGATGCTTTCGGCACTTCGTGTCTCGGGGATCCCAGTTGCAAAGAAAAGTGCTTCAAAGTCATGATGGGAGAAAAGGTGAAGAGCCTAATCACACACCATGTGTCCCTCTTGGATGGACGACTGAGATCTTATTGGTGATATATAAGTGTTATCCATTGCGCTAATCCTGGTGCAACTCTGCTAACTGCGATTACCTGCCGATCGTCGATCTGCTCTATAGATGGATCTTGGCTGTTGACAACATAACTTTGCTCACTCACTTGATTGGTAGCCAGAAATGAGATTTTTCTATGCTACGCTTGGGCGCTCATGCCTGCAAATGAATAAAATGCATTTGATGGGTTCTTTAAAACCCACTGCTTTGATTTTCGCACCCCAAGGCCCAAACCATCGAGGAGAACACCCCTATACAAGAAATGTTGCTAACATGACTTATTCTATTTTATTGCAAGGCCTTATTAATATTGACATTTATTACATCCAAATATATTGTTCTACCTATGAGCAGGTTAGGACCCTAACATGTCCTCCCCCTTAAAAACATCATTGTCCTCAAGGCTTGAGATGTGGAAATTGTTGCAGAATGGAAGCTGGTTCCCAAGTGGCATCTGCTAGAGTTGTATCTTTCCACTGGACTAACACTTCCTTGATGGTTCTCTGACGCAGGCGATGCTCACGCTGGTCCAAAACTGCTTATGGTTGTAGCCAAATGGATCCTTCTTCGACTAACTCAGGAAGGTTGGTTTGAATTTGACACTTAGTTCCAATCACCTTCTTTAAGCATGAAACATGAAAAACAGAATGTAGCTTCGAATGACCGGGAAAAGCTAACTGATAGGTCACCTGTCCCACATGATTGAGAATGGTATAAGGACCATAAAATTTGGGTGCTAGCTTCTAATAATGCTCATCCTTGAGGGAATTTTTCTTGTAAGGTTGCAGTCGAAGAAGCTCCTGATACCCTTCTACAAATTGACATTCAGAGCGACCTTGATCTTCTTGTTGCTTCATGCAATTTTGTGCCATGAACAAATTCTCTTTAAGGGTACAGAAAATAGCCTCTTGAACTGTAAGTGTTTGGTCAACCACCTGGACCTTCAAGACACCAGGTAAGTATGAGAAAACTGAAGGTGGCTTCTGTCCATATACAAATTCAAAAGGAGTCATGCATGTAGCTGCATGGTATGAAGTTTTGTACCACAATTCAGCTAGGGGTAACCATTGATCCCACTGATTTTTCTTTTCCGAGGCAAAACACCTCAAATATGTTTCCAAACACTTTTTGACAACTTCCATTTGACCATCAGTCTAGGGATGATAAGCTATGCTGAGATGCAATTGGGTGCCTTGTAGCTTGAACAGTTCTTGCCAAAAATTGCTTGTGAAAGTTGGGTCGTGATCAGAAACAATAGAGTGCGGCATGCCATGAATCTTGAAGACCTAATCCATGAAAATTTGAGCCACCGTGGATGTTGTAAACGAGTGTTGAAGAGCGCAGAAATGAGCATACTTGGAAAGGCGATAAAAAACCACCATGATGACTTATTTATTTCCCAATTTGGGTAAGCCTGTAATAAAATCCATAGAGATATCCCTCCAAATAGCAGGTGGAATCAGAAACGCTTGTAATGTGCCTAGATATTTGACTGTTTCTCCCTTTTTGTGTTGACACACATCACATTCAGCGACAAAATTACGAATGTCATGTTTCATACCATCCCAGAAAAAAGAATGTTTGACCCTCTCATAGGTTTTTGTGAACCCGAAGTGCCCTGTAGTGGATGTAGCATGAAGCTCAGAAAGTACCGTGGATTGAAGCTTTGATTGTTTACTTAAATACAAACGACCTTTGTATTAAAGCTCATCATGGAGCCAAGAGTACCCTAGGGAAGTTGGAGAATTGGAATGCAATTGTTGGATCAGATGCGAACTTTTGGGATCTTGTAGCCATTCCTGACGAATGACTTGGAGCCAATCTGGTACAATAAAGGAAAGAGAAAAAAGGGATCCTTCATCTTCATATTTGTTGGAAAGTGCATCCGCAACCACATTGTCTTTTCCTTTCTTGTAAATGATCTCATAATCATATCCAAAGATCTTAGTCACCCATTTTTGTTGCTCCAGGGAAGAAATGCATTGTTCCAGAAAATACTTGAGGCTTTGATGGTCTGTCTTAATTTGGAAGCGTTACCCCAATAGATAAGGGTGCCACAGATCAACGACATGAAGAATAGCCAACATTTACTTTTCATAGATTGATTTTCCCAGATTCCTTTCAGATAGTTTCTTGCTGGTAAATGCCAAAGGCTGACCCTCTTGCATAAGGACAACACCAATTCCTTTCCATGAAGCATCACATTATAAGACAAAGGTTTTTGTGAAATCATTAAGGGCCAGGACTGGATTGGTGCACATGGCCATCTTCAAGGTTTGAAAATCTTGAGAAGTGGCTAGAGTCCAAGTGAAATAGTTCTTTTTTAGGAGAGCAGTGAGAGGTGCTGCAATCTTTCCATAATTCTTAACAAACTTGCGATAATAACCTGTTAAGCCCAATAATCCTCGCAAGCTTTTGAGAGTCTTTCGGTGAGGCCAATATTTCATAGCTTCAATCTTTTTAGGATCCACCCTGACGCCGTCCTTGCTAACCAGATGGCCCAAGTACTCTACTTTTGAGGTGCCAAAAGTACACTTAGACTGTTTTAGGAAAAGTTGGTGCTGAGAGAGTAGATGGAGAACTCGATCCACATGAGCAAGATGGTCTGTCCATGTTTTGCTCTAGATGAGGATATCATTAAAGAAAACTAAGACAAAACGACGAAGAAAAGGATGGAAGACATGATTCATGAGGCTTTGGAAGGTGGAGGGGGAATTACACAAGCCAAAGGGCATGACCAAAAACTCATAGTGGCCCTCATGAGTTCTAAAGGTAATCTTGGGAATGTATGCCTCTTTCATACTTATCTGGTGGTAGCCCGAACGAAGATCAAGTTTAGTAAATAATTGGGTGCCACTCAATTCATCCAAGAGGTCGTCAATGACAAGAATGGGAAATTTGTCTTTAATGGTAAGTTTGTTGAGGGCACGGAAGTCAGGACACATTCGCCAAGAACCTTCTTTCTTTAGGACCATGACCACATGAGATGTAGGGGCTTGTACTAGGGCAGATAATGCCTACATTAAGGAGTTCCTGGACCATTTTCTCAATTTCATTTTTTTGGGAGAAGGGGTGACGATACAGACGGATATTGGGAGGAAGGCTGCCAACTACAAGGGGAATGTAATGATCATGAAAACCACAGGAAGGAGGGAGTTCCTGGGGAGTGGAAAAGATCACTTGATGTTTAGAAAGGATGGCTTGGAGGTCTTGCGGCATCGAGGGTGTCTC
>JZKD02S1655238.1:70469-86912 GCA_000966675.3 Picea glauca
CATCAATCAAACCAAACCATTTACATCAATGACATATGATCCAACAATCTCCCAAGTAATCAAACCATTGGCATCAATGACAAAACATTGGCATCAATGACAACATGATCCAACAGCATGGAATTGGGCAATAACACTAGAATGAACTTTTTTGAGAAGCTTTTCCATGCAATGGGAAGTAATGATCTCAGGTGAACCAGCGACGATGCCTTGGAAGTTATATTGGTGGCCCTCTTGGTCAAATTGCATGGTTAATTCTTTAAAATCCATGATAATGGGACCCAAAGTCCTTAGCCAGTCTGCACCCAATACAATGTCACAATCGCCCATGTCGATAGAAAACATATGATATTTCAAGTGGTAGTCACCAATTTGGAGAAGAAAATTTTCACAACACCCTCCACATTTCATGGAGCCACCATTGGCAATCATGATTTGGAAATTATTGACGGCATGGATGTAGCAATGAGTTTCTTGGACAATGCAGCAATGAATAAAATTATGGGTGCTTCCAATATAAACCAGAATGATGACCTTTCGATGCTTGATGTAACCAATTAGCTTGAGGGTTTGTGGAGTGAAGAAGCCAATGAGAGAATTGAGGGAAATGATTGGTTCTACTTCGGGAGGGTCTAAGGGAGGGGTTATGTCAGTGGTTTTAGGTGACTCATACACAAGGGGAGTTTCTACATCCTCTTCCGAAATGTCCTCGGAGATGGCCATAAAAATATTTTGTTCCTTACACTTGTGGCTTGAGAAATATTTTTCATCACAATGATAACAAATTCCTTTGAGTTGGTGTTCAACCATTTCAGCCCTGGTCAATTTTTGGATCTTTAGTGGAGTGGAGGGAGTAGTAGGATTTACTAGTTTAGGGTGAGGGATAAAGGAAGGTTTTCGGTTTTGAAAATATACAACCTGTTGTGCTTCTTTAGCTCTTTTAGTAGCCTCCACCCAACTCTAAGGGCAAGCCATGAGGACATGGGCCCAAATCTCATCATTGAGGCCACTGATAAAACACTCTCGGAAAAAGGCATCAAACATGCCCTCTGTCCGAAAAGCCAGGCGCTCAAAGGTAGCTATAAATTCTTCCACTGCTCTTGATTGTTTCAACTTTGTCAAACGACCCAAATGGTTGGTGTCAGTCTCAAAGCGTTCATAGAGCTCCACCACAAAGTGTGTCCAAGAAATATACCCTTGACGGGAAGTTTTTCTCCATTGCCACCATTGCCAACGTTCTTGATATAGATGGAGAAGACCATACCGGAGTTTGGCCAAGTCATCTATAATGCCATATAAATAGAAATAATCTTCCGTTTGGGTTACCCAACCAGTGGGGTCCGAGCCATCAAATTTGGTCACATCCACCCGCGAAAGGCGTAGGTCACATTGAAAGTGATGGTGCTGAAAGTTATGGGAATGAGAGGAATGTTCACCTTCAGTATGGGGAGGTGAGTTAGAGGAAGGGTTATCTGTAGGGATATGCAGTTTAGTGCAGAGTGTCGAAAAGATAGATTCAAGCTGGGTGGTCAGGTCTTGTTTGATTTCCTCCATTGAGGACTGCATGGTTGTATTGATGGTGGTAACATTGGCAAAGTTGTTTCACTTATTGTTGGGTCTCGGTGATACTATATTGCAAGGTATTGAAGAGAGCTTCCAAGTCTTGGCTACGGGTATGGGCCATGAGGACGGGGGAATCCAAAAAAGGGAGGTGGGGTCAATTTTTTTTTTCCGAAAAATGATATGTATGAATGGGATAAGGGTGAAGAGATGAATCTAATGGAATAGGTCTCTGGTCTGAAGAATACTGCAGCGATGAAATGCCCAAATGCTTAACCAGGAAGAAATGTGTAGTTACTTGGAAACCCGAACATAGTTGTGCGGCAATAGATCTTGTCTATTTTAATTTGTTTATGTTTCTATCCCCAAGGGTTAGGTATTCAAGGGTTCTATAGACAAGGGTTTTCCCTGTGCTATAGCTCTCTGATATACATGTGGGGTCCAACAATAGTACTCGACCCAATATCTTAGGGCACTAACTAAGGAGGATAGAACTTACCCTTAGTTGTACCACCCAACTACCCAGGTACTAGAGAGTATCTTTTCGAGTGTTTTTCTCGGTGGAACTATAGTAGTTAGGCAGCCGATTGGTTTATCTAAAGAGGGCTTCAGGAAATCTAGGCTGATCCATACACAGGTTCTGTCTGATGCACTACCACTCAAAGGGGTACCAACAAGGGTTACAAGGGTGGCCAACAGATGTGCGCTTAAGAACCACTTGTATTTCCTGCGTGTATGAATCTCTCAACCATGGGTTTATGCGTGTAACAATAGATCTATGTGGCTTAAAAACACTGGAATACGTCTCTACCCTAGAAAAAAAAATTACCCACAATTTCTGCCAAGGAAAGTGCTTTGATACCACTTGTAATATACCATATATAAAAAGTATGTAGAACACAAGTAAAATGATAGAAATGACAGAATAACAACCATATAACTAGAACAATCACCACAATAACACTGAAATGATATAATAATAACAATAGAAATAGCACTTTGATTCTGAGAGCAATGTTCACAGGCCTCTTCGAGGGGGCAACCTCCAGTTGAGTAGAGCTCTATTACAATAATCTCCAAGATAGGGTTCTCATACCCTCGACTCCTATTTATACTAAATATGTCTATCAAAAGAAGCATCTAGAGGAATATCCTTCTAGAAGCATAAGCTTCTATTAGGTCTTCTTACATTTGACTTATTCTATTTTATTGCAAGGCCTTATTAATATTGACCTTTATTACATTTGAATATATTGTTCTACCTATGTGTAGGTTAGGACCCTAACATGTATTGTTGCAGAGAAAACCATGATATAGAGGAATGCCCAACACTTTTGGGGAAGCTTAAAGAAAAAAGGAACCAAAACAATTAGAATGTTCATTGTATTTTTGCAGAAGCCAGGGATGATGGAATAAATTTCAACATAGTTACGCATGGAGGAGATAATATAGGAGCTTACGCAGTAAGACATGAGCCAAATCAACACCAATGGGTGAAGAAGAATACTGAATCACAAAAATAGTTTGATGTGGGGAAAGAAAAAGAAGCATTCAAGGAGGCCATACCTGATTTCCTCAAACAAGATGTTGCCTCTACATTAGTTGCGCAACATACTCAGAACGCACCAATGTACAAGATTCCCTTATCAATGGATCACACCAATGAAGTACCACTTATAGTGCAAGTAAGTAACATAAAGACTTTTCTGCAATCCCATGTTAAGCTACTGAATTACTCATCATCTATTAAAGTTTTGCAAAATATGTTAGAAATATGTAACATAGAGGAAGAGAGGAAGTTAGAATAGAAAAAAGTCAATCCAAGAAGGAGGACAAGCAGGGAATTCAGATTGAATGCTAACATTAGGGATTTCAATATGGGAGACATTATATTAGACTTAGGCTCTGAGGTCAATGTTTTACCTAAGAAGACATGGCAATTTATGGGAGAGCCCACATTAGTCTACTCATCTGTCCAACTGAAACTAGCAAACCAACAAAGAGTTCTGCCAATTGGAAGGCTAAAAGGTGTAACAAGAGATCTGGATGGAGTGCACACTAAGGAATCCTTTGAAGTGACAGAAATAGTGGATGGCACAACACCTTATCCAACATTGCTTGGCTTGGAATGGGAATTTGATAACCAGACCACAATCAACTTGAAGACAAGGAATATGAAATTTGAATAAGGAGAATACAGAGTCATCGTGCCATTAGATCCATCAGAAGGAGAAAGGTTTGTAGAGCCCACTTGCTTAGATATAGAGGAAATAAACCAATTATACAGAACCACTGCGTGAAGAATATTATGTTAACCCAAATGCAGATGGAGTAATCAGCTGAAGGAGCATCACATCATGTGCTTTTGACTCATATACAAGTTTGGATAATTGGCAACAAAGATTACATGAATTCTCCATAAGAAGGTGCACAAGAATAGACCACATAGTAAGATGGGTGGGTCCTGAGATAAGAGAACCCCCCAGTTTTCATGGCATAAATGACTTAGAATAATTCCTAACAAGATATGAAGATGAAGTGTTAGAGACTCAGACGCTCTTATCCCTGTACATTGCACTCAAGGCAACACCTGCAAGATGGTGGGGTGCTCACAAAGAAATAATTAAGGACTGGTATCAATGTAAGAGGTTACTGCGCATCAGATTTGACACATAATGATCCGGATTTATGCAGGAAAACAATGAAATACAGATATAGACATAAACACAGAGATGAAACAGAAATAAAACTTCATTTCATTAATAACAAATGATTGAAAAATGCTTATAGACATAATGGAAATAAACTATTTAGGGTGTTGGTAGCTTATCTCTGAGAAGAAATGTGGTAGCTACTGGCCTATGAACTGTTTTCCCATGAGGCTCAAAGGCCTATTTGTTATTGAGAAACAATGGAAAATCTTAAACATCCAAATACGTAATCCTAGGAGATGAAACACCAAGACTATGGGCCCCGTTTGGGTAAATTGGTACATCAACTTCCCAGGGATGTAACTTTGGAATACGATCTCCGTTTGATGTGCTCAATACCTCGTTAGAAATATCTATCCAAAGACTACAACTTTGATGTGAGAAACATCTAAATTAGTTCCATGTTGCTCCCCATTTTCCCAAAAAATGTCGTTAAGGGCCTCAAAACGGCTCCGGAAGTTTAGGACTCGAAAAACTGCTAAAAATATTAAACTGTGCAGAAACTGAAAATCTGAAAGAAGAAATGGTTGGGGTCCAAGTGGAATAGGTGGGTGGACACCAATATCCACTTGGATCATTCCTCCCCCCTTAGGAAGAAATGGTCCCCATTGCATTGAGTTCCTCCATGAGATGAGGAAACTTCTACTGAACTTGGTCCCTGGTGAAGGAGTTGGTCTGCTTTGACAACTCGATATAGTGGTATCCTTTATTGTCAGGTGTGTTTGATCTGTGTATCCATGATTTGATTAGTTGTGGCTTGTTCCATGCAGTCTAGATTTAAATATTTTGGTGTGATTTATTTTGCCATGTCGGATGTGTCTAGTAGAGGTGGAAAGTAGGGTCAAAGGTGGTCCACATTGAACACTGGGTGCAGACCAAGGAATGGTGGAATACTGAGCTCAAAGGAATTGTCCCCTACAGCCTTGGTGATGGTGTATGGCCCATATCGGAGTGGGAGAATCTTGCGGTGTGGTCGAGCAAGGCGCTCTTTTTGCAAATGTAGCCACACTTTGTCCCCCACTTGGAAGTGGTGTGGCACCCGATGTTGATCATGTTGCTGCTTGTACTTAGCATTGGCTCTATCCAAGATGTCATGAACCTGTTGGAGAATGTGATGAATGCGCTCAATGAAGTTGTTTTCTTTGTCAACCTTAGACTGGACATGAGCTGAATCTGCTTGAGTAGTTGCAAATGGCATGGCTACGTCAATGGGACATAGTGGTTGGAATCCCAAGCCCACCTGAAAGGGGTTGTGGTTGGTTGAAATATGGAGAGCCTGGTTGTAGCTTTGTTGTACATAGGGGAGAATCTCATCCCATGTGCATGGATTCTTTGAGTTGTACATGTGTAGAATGTGTATGATTGTTCGGTTGACGACCTTTGTCTGGCCATCAGTTTGCGGATGGAAAGTTGTGGACTTGGTGAGCTTGGTGTCCAACATCAACCAGAGGATGGACCAAAATGTACTAAGGAACCTGCTATCCTGATCTGAGATGATAGACTGTGGGATCCCAAAGTGTAGCCACACTCATTCAAAGAAGAGTTTATCATTGGATTTTGCTGTGATATTCTTCTTGCAGGCCATCATAATGGACATCTTCAAGAACCTGTCAACGACCACAAAAACACAGTCATTTCCATGCTTAGTATAAGGAAGTCCCGACATTTAATCCATGGAGATGGATTCCCAAGGTCGACTTGGGGTAGGAAATGGAGTATAGAGGCCTTTCTTCTTGATGGTCAGTTTGGCAATGGCACAAGCAATGCAGGACTTGTTGTACTTCCCGACATCCTGTTGAAGGTTCGACCAATAAAAATACTTTTCCAGTACTGCCATGGTTTTCTCGACCCCAAAATGACCAACGACCTGACTGTAGTGTGCCTCCCAAATCATCTTGGAACACTCACTTGAAGGAACATAAAGGTGTCCCAAGTGACATAGCAGGGCATCCTGGAGGTGAACATTGGGAACTTGCTTACCCTACAAGAGCGTATTGTATGTGTGGCCGAATTCTGGATCACTTCTGTAGAGAAGTAGCCAATCGAAATTATTGTGCCCGCAAGAGTTGAGCACAGTGGTTAGCACCACAATAGGTGGTCAACTGAGGAAGTCTGCAACATTATTTGTGCTTCCTTTCTTGTACTTAATGTTCAAATGAAACTGTTGCAGGTATGTGGACCACTTCTGATGGCTATCGTTCTACAACTTCCCTTGTGTCTGTATGAACTGCAGGGGTCAATGGTCTGTGTGGATGACCGTTTCCTTTCCCAAAATGTAATTCTTCCATTGTTGACAATCCTGCATAATGGAATAGATCTCTTTGTCATAAGTGGGATACTTCCTAACTGTGTCGGAAAGTGTCCCATTGTGATATGCCACTGGATGCCCATGTTGAGTAAGGACTTCCCCAATAGCATAGTCAGAGGAATATGTCTCGATCTCAAATGGTTGTTGCAAGTATGGTAATGTGAGTAGTGGTGCAGAGCAGAGGAGATGCTTCAAATCTTTGAACTCCTTTTGTTGAGATTTATACCAAAAGAATTTTGCTTTCGCTCCTCCCTTGGTGACTTGACTCAAGGGCCAAGTGATATGAGAGAATCCCAACATGAACTTGTGGTAGAAATTAGCAATACCCAAAAAGTTGCGGAGCTCTATTAGGGTGGTTGGGGATGGCCAATCCCGAATGACTTGGATCTTGGCTGGATCCACATGCACCCCCCGTTCATCAATAATGTATCCCAGATACTGAACTCGAGTTATGCCAAAAGTGCACTTCTCCAAATTGGCACACAACTTGTGTTTCTGCAGTGTTTGGAGGACCCGTCGGATGTGGTGGAGGTTCTCTTCCAAAGTCTAGCTGAAGATTAGAATGTCATCCAAGTACACCACTACAAATGAGTTGGTGAATGGCTGCAAGATGTCTTCCATTAGTCTCATGAAGGTTGCAAGGGAATTCATCAACCCAAAGGGCATGACCAACCATTCGAAAATGTCCTCCTTGGATTTGAAGGTAGTCTTCCACACATCAGAGGGTTCGATTGGTACTTGGTGATACCCAGAATTCAAGTCAATCTTGCTGAAATATTTTGCCCCCTTGAGTTGGTCCAGAAGGTCATCAATTTGTGGGATCAGGTACCTATTCCGGACAATGATATTTTTCAGCACCCGATAGTCAATGCAGAGTCTCCAAGTCCCATCCTTCTTCTCCACCAACACGATCAAGCTCCCATAGGGTAATGAACTCGGTCGGATGTGACCTTTATATAATAGCTCCTGAATATGCCTCTTGATTTCTTCATTCTCTAGGACAAGGCACCGATAAATTGATCCATTAGGTAGCGGCGCACCTGGGGTTAGATCGATGGGGTGCTTGACCTGACAGTGTAGAGGCATCCTTGTGGGGGAGGTGAATATGTCCTCATACTCCTCCACGACCTTATCCATCTGTTGTTGTCATGTAGCAGGGCCCCGTATGGAGGTCATGGCCAAAATATTCTTCTTTCCCTTAGGGTGGATCATCAGGAAAACAAATTTCCTGGTTTTGGAAATGACATTATTGCATTGTTTTGCAGTAACCAAAGAGATGGTGGTAGGCGCTGCTATCTCTAGTATCCTGTACATCTTATTTCCCAAAGTAATAATGACAACATGAGGCTTGGATTCATACACAACATGTCGCTTCCACAAGTACAGTTGGCCTAATAATACATCACAAACATCAAGAGGAGCAATGTCACATAATACCTCATCCGTGAAGGGCTTGATGCTGTAGGGAAGGTGGCATTGCTGGCTAATGCGGAGGTCCCGTCCTTGGTGAAACCACCCAATGGTGTATGGTTGTGGGTTTGATGTGGTTGGAAAGCCCAACTACTTCATGACCTCTATTGATATTAGGTTATTCTGGCTCCTGCTATAGACAATGAACTGCAACGGGGAAAACTTTACCCACATATTCAAATGGAAGAGGCGCTCTTCCTCCTCTGGATATTTTGTTTCCTCCTTCTGGATCTTCATGGTGGAAACGGTGGAGTTGGACTCTGCATTATTGATCTGCTTCCCCCTGTCATTCCTCTTGTCAGGTTCTGATTCAAATTTAGAGCATGCATCTGATTCATAAGCCTTCAACTCATCTACTAGTGACTGCTTGGCCCGACACTCACTTGTGTTGTGAGTGGAGCTCTTATGGAACCCACACCATTTTCCCGTGTCCTTTTTTGGCTTCGTGGTGTTGTTCTTTTCTTGTGGATTTGTCAAGTTGTCCTGGGCCACCCCGCCTTAGCTTGGTCCTTTGTTCTGTGTTTTGGGGGTACCTTTCCCTTGCTTCTGATTTGCGGATCCAAAGTCTCGCTTCTTCTGTTTGAACTTCTGCTCAATCTTGGCAACATACCAGTATGCCACACCAAGCGAGGAGATGTCAAGGAACTCCATTTACTCCTGAATGTATCTGTGCAGACAACTGAAGTACTTTAACACCAAATTTTTCTCCAAATCTTTGATACCCAACTTTGTGCGTAGTGTATGAAACAGATTCATCATCTCATGCACATCTTGGTCCCTTTGTTGCAACAACGTAGTCTATTGTATGTATTTTTCCTCATAGATCCCCATGAGATAATTTTGTTCCTTGATGGTGTCTTGGAGAGAATTCCATGTGGGTGCGACTGAGAACAGAGAGGGTTCCCCCTCACCCCGTTTCTCCCAGTAGGTTTCCCACCAGTCCTTGACATGGGGGTGGCTTTGAGGATCGCAAAAATAATCCTTTCTCGCTCGGAAAAATTATGAACTGAGAAATATCCTTCTAACATATTTAACCATATATCTACGACATTTGCATCTATTTGGCCCTAAAATATGGGAATGTCAAATTTTACTTGTACCTTAAAAGGAGTGGCGCCTCCAGAGTGGCTGCTAGATGTAGATGCGCTGCCATTGTGTAGTCGTTGAAGGATCTGGGCAAAGTTGTCCATCATTGTGTTCCTTTGTTTCTCGAGGGCCTCCTCAAGCAATATTTTGATAGGATCTCCTACTCCCTCATATTTATTTTTTTCCCCCATGGGCGGTCATTAGGGTTTGCGAGGTTGATCCTGCAAAGTTTCAACCAGATCAAGCCCTAACTCCTTATACCCCGACCTTGTTAGGGACATGGAAAGAAGGATCGAGAAAGAGAAGACCACTCTGATACCACTGATCCATATTTATGCAGGAACACAATGAAATATAGAGATACACATAAACACAGAGATGCAGCGGAAATAAAACTTCATTTCATTAATAACAAATGATTGAAAAATGCTTACAGATAGAATGGAAATAAACTAGCTAGGGCATTGGTAGCTTATCTCTAAGAAGAGATGTGGCAGCTACTGGGCTCTGAAATGTTTTCCCATGAGGCTCGAAGGCCTACTTGTTATTGAGAAACAATGGAAAACGCTAAACATCCAAAGAACTAACCCTAGGAGATGAAACACCAAGACTATGGGCCCCGTTTGGGTAAATTGGTACATCAACTTCCCGTGGATGTAACTTTGGCATACGATCTCCGTTTGACATGCTCAATACCTCGTTAGAAAGATCTATCCAAGGGTTTTTCTGCTATGATTTTTCTATTGCACTTTTTCTGCCGTGATTTTTCTATTGCACTTTTTCTGCTACACTTTTTCTGCTGCGGTTTTCCTACTGCACTTTTTCTACCACACTTTTCCTGCTGCACTTTTTCTGCTATAATTTTTCTCTATCAATAATACCTACCCAAATAACCTTTCACAAAAATAGATATTCAATAATATTCAAGTGTGATTAAATGAGAGAGCCTTGTCTCTTATTTATACTTTCATGTAGCATCACACTTTCCTTATTTTAGGGAGTTCTCCATTTACTTTATTATTTAAATAATTTCTTTTGCAAACACTTGAATTTTGGGGGCTTCGATATGACTCATGGGGGTTCTTCAACTTCATATGGCCATAACTCTCTAACTATGAGGAGTTATGTGCATACCACCGGAAATGGCATGACAAGCACTTCCATCTAGGATAGTTTCATTGACAAATTCAATGACCTTCATCTCATTATTCCACAATTAAGCATGGGTTATCTAACCGTACTTCTAGGATAACTCAATCTGCAAAGTGTCTTCCCGTGAGGGATTTCACCATAAGGGGACCATTTTGGAGTTCATCCATTTTTACTTCTTATCAACCACGACAAGACAATAATGAGTCATATTTACATAAAACAAACTTGGGCCCATTACCCAAACCTTTGTGCTACCGAGCTTTCTTCAAGGGTTTACATTAATGACAACCAACCTTAATCAACAATGCAGCAAGGTTGCTGTGCAACAACAACGTATAATAGAAACACATCGATGTGACACACCAGATGATCATTTTTCACTTTGCTCATATTTTTTGACCTGGGATGATTGGTGCTTATGGTTGATGATGATAATAGCTTCATGATGATAATAGGGTTCTCTAGAAACCCTTCTTTCTCCTTCAAAAAATCATTTTCCTCTCAAAACTTAAAACCCCTAATATATGTGAAACTATAATGAATGAGCCCAAATCACCTATGGCTGATAAACTGCTTATATCAATGAATTCACATTATCTATCTCATTATCACTCAATGGATTGAGATTCCCACTAAGTAAGCTGATCCCAGAGGATGATAAGGCCCCACGTCTGCATTATTGAGAGAACTTGATTAGTCTTGGATAGATGACACAAAAAACATTTTATATAATTAAAATATCAAAAACAACATATAACGAAAATTTTCTTCTTACCTATGTCCCCCCACTGAGATCCCTCAGGAAGAGCTAAGTCAGGATCCCCATGGAAATCCATCCCGGCATATGCATAGTCCTCCACCATGATTAGTTGATTCCTCATCCATTGGAAGAAAATATCGTCATACTTGATGATAGCAACACCACCATGACGAGCCATTAGGTCCACCCACCTCTTCATATGTGGACTTTGTGGAGTGGGTATTCCCCACTCCACCTGTAGACGTAGGGTGAGAACTCTCTCCAAGAAGAAGGACACCAAAATGGACCCGTAACCAAACTATTTCAATCGACCATTTCGACACTTCGTTAGTTTCTTTTTCATGCTCTTCAGGACACCCTCACACCAGTTGAAGACCCTGGGTTCCATGCACTCTATCGCGTATTGAAAATGGATTTGCAAATCCATATGGGGAGATGCACTCCCTTCCATGTGATTAATGGTATAAAGGATGGTCCACAACGATAAACACTGAACATATCTGATGGCCATCTTGCCACTGTTTATTTTCATACCTGGCACTCAATGGTGAGAAACATAGTAATCCATGGGTTCTCCCCCACCCCTGCTTCCTGTGAGTGATACCCATGAACCAAAGCGGGACAACCCCATCAGAAAGTAGATATACTCTATATACAATGTGAGTGTATGTACACCCATGCAAAAGTCTTGTTCGTTCACATCCCACATGTGAACCATATACTATAGAAACCTCAGTTGGGCTCTCATGCCCCGAATTTTGAAAAACTTGAGTAACCCACATTGCCTAAAATCCATAACTATGCCCGGGTCATTTTCGGCAAAATAGTATTCTTCTTGATGCTCTCCTTCATGCCACTCAAGCATTTTGATGAAGGAAATCCTACCAAGGAACATCAAAAAAGGATTAGAAACATAAAAAATTCATTCCTAGATGTTTTTCTAGTAAAATTTATCTTTTCAAAAATTGGATTGCAGTCGTCGCAGGGCTGCACTTTTATGCAGAGTGACATTATCGCACCCTATCTTTGGGTCCCTTGCGACAATGTCATATCATCACAGTTCACGATACTTTGGACTTGCAACGATCTCAACGCATAGGTAGCCATAAAAAATTGGCCTAAAATCCAAATTTAACCAATAAAAACAAAATTTGAAACCATGAAAAGATAAGGAAGAAGAAGACTACCTTTTTGACGAAGATGGTTTGCAAAATGATCCACCAAGCACTCTGGAATCGATAGTTGAAATTCAGGAGAAAAGAGGGTTTTGGGGCACTATTTGGGTAAATTTGCAAATGAAATGGTAAAAAGGGTGTTTTGGCCTATTTTATTGTTTTTTATCATATTTTATTGCAATTTTTTTTTTTTTTATATTTTATCAATGCTCTAAAGTCTAACCAACTTTGCGAAGTGTTTACTATTGTAGATTAAAAGGTCTAAGGACAAGACGTTTGAACAAGGGTCCACCATTTTTATTGTTTTTGTATATTTTTCTTGTGTACATATGCTTTTAGGGTTTTTTAGGAAAAACTATGAGCACAGTCGTAATTCTTTCTCACACTCGTGAAACCATGAGAATGTAATCGAGTAATATTTTTTCATTTTTTCGAACTCGCATTGGTAATACGAAAAATGAAACCTCTGGAGTATCCTTTAAGCTCTTTTCAAGTTCCCTAAACATGAAAAGATAGTTGAGCGACCTTGTTCTTTTCACGCTCATAAAAGTATTTGAAGAAAACGTATGATGAGCGGTAGATTATCTCTTTTTCTATCTCATTAGACTAACTTACAAAAAAATACCTTATGGATTTCTCTTAAAGTGTTTTTCAGACTCTCTAAAAATGAAAAACCCATGAGTTTTCTTTCTTTGGTCTCCTTAAACAAGCATCGAAAGACCCATATGGGATCAAACCACTCCTTCTTAGGGTTCATTAAACATACTCCGATGGACTCATCTAAAGGATGAGCTTACATTTAAAAGCATATGTTATCCTCCTCAAGCTTGTGTAAAAATAAAGAGGTACTCACCAGAAATGGTGGGGGAAAATTGGGAAAGAAATGTGTCTTTGTATTTGTGTTAGTGGCAGTAATAGTCGCTCTTGAATATGACACCCCCTTTCATCATAGTATCTGGGTTGAGAAATTCATTTGTCTCTCTTTTGACCATCTACAAATTCATATGTTGGGTCCTCCTTGAGTCAATGTTGCCAAAATAATTGTCATGTCGTTCATATGTTCAAGAGAAGTTCAACTTAAACAAGCCTTCTATCGAGTCAACCATCTGCAATTATAAATTTCTACCATGTCAGCCTTCCCTGAGTCAATTCCGAATTACTTCATACTCTGATCTACTTCAAATCTATTAAATATTTCATGTCATTGATGGGGATACATCAAGGCCCTCCTATGACGAGTCTTTTCCTGTCAACTTCAACTCATTATCCGGGAACAAGACTTAGAAATAATTTAGTACCTTAGAGCATGCATGCCTCAATGGCAAGCTTCTTCGCTTTCAACAGTGGGTTCACATAATTGACCCCTAATTGGAAGATTCCATTGAGTGTTTGACTTCAACCCGTTTATTCACATTCATTGGATTGTACTAAAGTACCTTGGGATTCATTGACATCAATGGTGATTTGCCTCGCACCTGTTAACGATTTTCATTAATAACCAATAATCAAGTGGTTTCTACCATGTTCTACTTCAACACCTGTAATCACATGGCTAGATTAGTACTTAGAGATGATTGAAATTAATACCTTGGATATCATCATCTTGATCCAGGTTGCGAAGAAGTATTCATAAGTTTGTACTGACACATAGATCCACTGTGTATGTCTCGTGGCTATGTCTGAATTTGAATTCTTTTAGATCTTAGATCCACAGTGTATTTCTGGTAGTTATGATGAATCATGATGACATGGATCCACAGTGTATGTTTAGTGGCCATGAATCACTTGACACTTATGATTATATTCACGTGTAGTCTGAGTATGGGAATGCCTAGCTTAGAATATGGTATGTTATTATGCAGATGCTTGATTCTTTGCAGGTTCCCAATCGATGCGCTCCTTGTTTTTGACACACACATTCTACAAAGTATTTCAACTATCACAAGCTCTAGTTTCATACTTTGGGGGGAATTTTGTTACAAATTATTTTGGTCACCCCAGTGATCAGCTGAAAACATGTGTTTAATTCATTTCCATGTTCCTTGAAAATATTAAAAGAGACTTTCTCCATAAGAAAAGTGGTTTTCTTTTCCTCTTTCAAAAACTATGACAAGGAATATCATCACACCCTACTCTATGCATGGGGTGAGACGATGCCTGATCGTCGCACTCTGCACCAAATCTATATTGTGACATTGTCACAGGCTGCTAGTGCATAGGGTGCGACGATGCTTAAGCAAAGGAAAAGTCAAAATTCATGAATGTTCTAGAAGGGAATCTTCTAGAAGATGAGGTGGCCTCCGATCAGTTTGGATCTTACTCACTTATTTTATTTAGTGGGATCATCCCTATCTCCTCATCTATCCCTCTTTTGCCCTATATAAACATGGATCTCTTATGGAAAAGGTTAAGGTTTACAAGGGCTTTCATATGCATGAAGAGTTCTACTACATATTATACTTGAGAGCTTCGCTTTAGTTCTCTAAGTCAGATTTTGGATCTTCTTCATCAAAGGCATTGGAGCAAAGGCGTGGGTGTTGGAACAAAGAGCCATTGAAAGGGACCTTGCAACATTAAGGCATGGGTTGTATTCTCCACTTTCCATTTAATATAATGCAACAATACATTTATTCCCTATAAAGGTGTCTTAGCTTTTATTGTATAACTCCTTGATATTATACATAGAATTCATTGGAATATATATATCTTTGTTCTCTCTCTCTCTTT
Organism: Picea glauca; assembly: GCA_000966675.3. Taxonomy (NCBI): domain Eukaryota; kingdom Viridiplantae; phylum Streptophyta; class Pinopsida; order Pinales; family Pinaceae; genus Picea; species Picea glauca. The sequence continues at coordinate 85,419 of JZKD02S1655238.1, forward strand.
GTTTTTTTTTCTTCTTAAACAGGTTCACCATCTCACAATCTCAAAGAAGGAGCTACAAGGACAACACTAGCGAGGATCAAGCATCATTTAAAAGGTATATCACTTGTACCTCTCTAAACTAGTTTATATGAAAATGAAGTCTAAGGTGAAGTTTATATCTTGTCTTGTTTTGTTCTAGCTTCTTGTGGAAGTTAGGGAGATTAGTTTGTGTCCGCACTTACTGATTTGTCCAATAGGAGTAAGTGTTAGACAGTTGTCTTAGGTTGACGGATAGTTGGTATGGATTTTTGGTTGTCATTGATGTCAACTATTGGAGAGTGATATTGCAGATTGATGTCAACCCTTGGAGAAAGTCCGGTAGCAAATTCCAGTAGCACTAAGGTTTGGGTAATGGAACCAATGTTTTTTCATGTATAATGGTATGAGTTTTAATATATTTGAAGGTAAGACTATTCTAGATGGATAGTACATGCCATTCCATTTCTGGTGGTATGTGGAACGTCACATAACTCCTCACGGTTAGAGAGTTATGGCCATGAGAAGTTGGAAAACATAGGTTTGGGTAATGGACCCAAGTTTGTTTTATGGATAATGGTATGGGTTTTAATTAAATTTGAAGGAAATACTATTCTACATGGATATTACATGTCATTCCATTTCTGGTGGTATGTGGAACGTCACATAAATCCTCACGGTTTGAGAGTTACGACCTTACGAAGTTGGAGGACCCTCATATGTTGGCTTGAAGCCCCAAAAGGTCAAAGAAGTCAAAGTGCTTGTAAAGAAGAAATTATTAGTTAAATTATAAAGTAAAGTGAAAAAATCAATAAGGATTATTTAAATAATGAAGGGAAGTGACAAAATCAAAGAAGATTATTTAAATGATAAAGTGAGGTGACCAAGTCAAGGAGGAATATTTAAATTATAAAGTAATGGAGAACATTCTAATTATGGAAAGTGGTTAACCCTAAAAATGAGGAAAATAGGTTAAGTGACCTATAAATGGGTTAAGTGACCTATAAATAGGTTAAGTGACCTAGAAATGGGTTAAGTGACCTATAAATAGGTTAAGTGACCTAGAAATCGGTTAAGTGACCTAGAAGATGGAGAGTATAAATAAGAGGCAAGGCTCTCTCATTTTACATTACACTTGAGAATATTTAATATCTATAGGTGATTGAAGAAACCAAAGGATATCTAAGATGAATTTCAGAGGGAAGGTGAAGAAAATAAGGCTGGAATTCAAGGGAGGATAAATTATTTTGATGATGATTTCTAAGGTATGTTATTTATAGGTCATCTCACCATTTTAGCAATAACTTTTTTTCTAGAATGATTCAGATTGTGAGATTGATATGACATTGAGTTTAATCTAGGCTAAATGTCATAGGTAAGTAGGTTGGAAATTAGGTTAGAGCATAGGTTAGTTGGCTTGATTTCAATAAAACATGCATGATGATCCATGTTGATTCATACCTTTGATGTTTAAAAGTA
>JZKD02S1655238.1:89873-100662 GCA_000966675.3 Picea glauca
TATCACATCCCAGACATCTGCACCTAAGGCCATTATGTAGGTTCTCATTCTAACTTTCCATAAGGCAAAGTTTGTTCCATTGAATAGAGGGGCCTTATTGGTTGAATTTCCTTCACGGATTGACATCTTCAAACTCTAGGACCTACCCTTAGATAAAAGGGGTCGACTGAGATACCAATTTTTGGACAACTGGGAGGGGGGGGGGGGTGAATCAGTTGTTACCGTGCTTAAACAATTATGCTTATTTTACAACTCTTTACAAAGTACTCAATGACAATCACAATAATGTAGGGAAATAAGTAATAGCACATTCATCATCAGTCAACATATGAGATACACAGAGATAGATATTTCCTGAGGAAAACCATAGAGGGTAAAAACCTCTTCTTCTTTATATGATAAGTAATCTTTACATTCTTTACATTATCATACATATGAGCACCAACTCATAATGAGGTTGCAACCCATATTTTGCAAGTTGCTACTTGCTGAGAGCACCAATTCTCTGGTTTCTCTAGCACCAACTAGAAGGAAGCACCAACTCCCTATATTTCTCTAGCACTGTTGAAGGAAAATATCCCTGCAGACAGGTAGGTCTCCTCAAAGATCTAGACCCTTAACTCTAAGACAAAAAGTGCTTATCATGGTCACTGACTTCCTTTTAGTCCTACACAAACTAATGCATGAAGAGGAAGGAGGAAAGACATAACTTTTACCGGTGTTTGTCCTTGCACACTCCAAGTTGAACTCCGATCTTGAGCTCCTTGATAAGCCCTGTAGACAAACAAAGTACAACACTTCATATTCTATTGAGATTAGTTCAAAGAAACCCTATCTACCTAGAGACAAATTCATGTAATGTCAAACACAAATTGGAAAGAAACAGACCAAGCATATTACATTAATGAGGACAAAACGTTACTTACAGCCATAGATGGAATATAGCAGTTTCGTCAAGTTCTCCTTGTCTAACCCTTGCTCAAAATATCCACGGTCTGAATGACAATAACTTCACTGATTAGCCTCCACTTCACTATGTATCACTTATGAGATCATAAGTTTGGTATGATTCTCCACCCAGCTCCCTTTCACATGGAGAAAGCTTGCTTATATAGCCTTGGAGAGGCTTCAACCACTTGAGATATCCTTGGGGAAGTTGAGGATTTTCCTCCTTCAGTTAGGGATCATCCCTTAGATCATGGCTTGAATAGGGATTCGAATCGAACTGCCTTCAGGGATTGAAGGAATCTTCTCCAAAATCATCTCAACAAACCAACTACTGCCCAGAATAGGCAGGACTCCCTTAAAAGGGCCATAAGAGAATTATAGCGCTCCCTAGTAATGTATAGGGGAGTGCCAGCACTCTTGAGGGTAGGAGTGCTTCTGCAAAAGGGAAAATGAGTGCTATAACACTCCCTGATAGCTTATAGGGGGGCACCAACACTCCTGAGAGAGGTATAGGGGAGCGCTCCCCTCCAAAACGCAGTTTTTTGGGTGCTTTCAGATGGTAAGAGGTTCATAAGCCTGTTGACTCATTTCTCTTCTTCCAAATCAAATGTTTGAGGTGTTTCAAGTGTCCTTCTCATGTCATTATAGGCACGACATAGGCATCATGGCAGTATGCTTTCTTTGACACTTGCGACACTTGTGAGCAAACTGCGACACTTATAATGATGACACTTGCGACACTATCGAAGTGAGTAATTTTGATGTGTAATAGATTGCCCCCCAAAGTATGAAGTTAGAAGACAAGAATTGATAACTGAAATGCTTTGTAGACTTTCAAGCAAGGGTATAGACGCAGAGAACCTGACAGAAGCTGCACACAAACATCCAACAAATATGATGACATGTTTCAAACCCAAGGTAGGCATACCTATGCCTAGGTGATCAAGACGTGCAAGATATGCCCGCCATAAAATACACTGCGGATCCTTAATTGTACTGATAAAAAGGTATAGCCACTGAAAATACACTATGGATCTATACTCATATGACCTAAATTGATCATAGCCATGAAGAATACATAGTGGATATATGAGATGATAAGACATAGCCATGACCAATACAAAGTGGATCTATGTAACAATAGATGTGTCATGGTTCAAGAAAATCTCCATCGCAACCTGGGCAAAGTACATATCAGAGTGATCACTCAACCCAGGGTCTTCTTACCAATCCTGATGTAGTAAGAATCTAACCATGTGAATAGATGTCCTGATGTTGAACATGGTAGAAAGCACTTGATTACCGGTCAATGATGTAAACCATTAACAAGCGCGAGGGACATCACCATTAATGTCAATGATTCCCAAGGTACTCTAGTACATTCCAATGAATGTGAATGGATGAGTTGAAGTCGAACATCCGTGGAATCATCCGATCAGAGGTCAATGATGTAAAATCGCTGTCGGACATGAGGAGGCCTACCATTGAGGCATGCAGGTCCCAAAGTACTAACTGGTTTCTAATTTTAGTTCCTGGATAATGTGTTGAAGTCGATAGGAATAGACTCGTCGAAGGAGGGCCTTGATGTATCCCCCATCAACGACACGAAACAGACACAGAGATGTAATTGGTAGATCAAATGAACATGGAATGACATGGGTATTGAGACAATATATTTGTGATGGCTGACTCTCGAGGCAGATACTTCCCTTGAACACTGAGGCACAATAGCAGAAACATGACATGGACCAAAACTTGATAATGTAGTGGATACTGTGAATTTTGTCAGGTGACCCAAAGGAGTAGGAAAAAATCAGAGGATTGGTTCAGTGCAGAGGTTCGATGGATTAATATGTGGATGAAGACAAAGTTCCATGTTCAAGGGTGACTCTAAGAGTTACTTGGTAATGTTCTCAAAAACTGCTTGGATTGCTTCTTTCAATTTTTCCCCCCCATCCAGATAGATGAGTACCTCTTTTTAATTTAACGAGCTCGAGGAGGATAACACATGCTCGATAAAACTCACCTTCGGTAAGTTTATCTTCCTTTGTTTAATGAACTGGAATAAGTAAGGGTTTGGTCCCATATGGGCCTGTCGATGTTTTTTTTAACGAGTCCAAAGACAAAAAACTCGAAGGTTTTTCATGATTATAGTGTCTGGAAAAATGATTAAAAGAGAACTCTCTTAGTTCCTTTTTCGTAAAATAGTTTGATGAGACCGAAAAAGAGATAAACTATCGCTCAACAGATATTTTCTTCAAATACTTTAACGAGCGTGAAAAGAACAAGGTTTCTCGGTAATCTTTTCATGTTCAGAGAGTCTGAAAAGAACTTAAAGATGACTCCAATGTTGTCCTTTTTCATAATGTTAGTCTCGTGAGGCCTAAAAAGAGATAAATTATCACTCGAATATGCCCTTTTAAACCTTTTAATGAGTGGGAAAGGAATCAAGATAACTCGGCAATATTTTCATGTTTAGAGAGTCTGAAAAGAGCTTAAAGGAGACTCCAGGGGGTTCCTTTTTCGTGTATCCATACAGGTCCGAAAAAGAGATAAAAGTCTACCCGGATGCATTCTCTTGTATTTACAAGAACGAGAAAGAAAAAAGACTAAGCTTGGTATGCCCCCAGCTTGAAAGCTAGTGGCTTAGCTCCAGAATGATCAACAAAGGCTGGAGACATGCCCTCCAAGCTTCAATTCATTCACCAAGTTTGATGTTATCACCAATTTCTCTAGCGGGTGGATGAAAATAAGGTTCAAGAGAGGTGATTGTTTCATTTTTTAATGAGCTTGACACAAGAAAAGAATGATGCTTAGGACCTCAATTTCATTTTTTAATGAGCTTGCCACATAGAAGAGAAACTATGCTCGTGGTTTCGTTCGGATCATGGCTTCCAAGAGGATAATTCTCTAGAAGGGTACCATGTTAAAGGATAAAACGTGGTCATGGCCTCCAGGAGATCTTTGCTGGATAGAAGATAATCACTTGGGAAGGAACACATGTCGAAGGTTGTGATAGGAGTAAGGAGATCAGGCTCCAATAATCCTACCGAAGAAATCACTATGTCTACTACCGGATCCAAATCGTCGGAAGTTGAAATCATGGGAGATGATGAAAAATCAACACCAAGAGGGGAGATAGAGTGTATATCTTCCCAAATTTCTTCACGAGGGGGAAGAAAAGAGGATTAGTGATGGTTATTATCTCGAGGCAACTTGTCAATGTGAAGCATTTCCAGAATAGATTCATTCGAAGGAAAAGTTGGGGAAATGTAGTCGATTGCAGACGACAAGGAACTCAACTGTGATTGCATCGAGGAAACATTAGGCACCAATAGATGTTGGTCATATGATGAGGGAGAAGTGGATTGGGTAGAAATGCATGATGTTTTGGCTGGACTAAGTGGCACAATGTCACCTAGTGCATCGAATTCCAACAGACAAGGTACAATCCAAGGGTCAGATGATTCCAAAGATTGATAAGCTGTGGTAAAAATCATATCAATAGTGGAAATATGATGTGTAGTTGGTGGAAGTGGTGTAGGGAAGGTACCCATGAGGCTAGAATCTTTTAGTAAGCCAACACCAACACTTTCATACGTGATCTTGTGGTCTCCCAAGAAAGGAATATTGTTGGTAGCGGGAACGTGAGCATCAGTCGTGCAGAAATCCAACTAATCAACAGTGACAATTTTGCCCTGATGAGGAAATTGGACACATCGAAAGACTAACAAGGAAATGACAGTCATAGCATAAAACCAACTTCTTCCAAGTAACAAGTTGTAATCGAGGGGAGCATCGACCACCTCGACATCAACAGTAACAGTTTTTCCACCCAATTGGATGGGCAGGGATTGTAAATCCCATGAGGATGAAAGCCTCACCCATCGAAGGTGCATAACATCGTTGGGGATTTGTTGAGTGCTAGTGATTTTAAACCTTTCCAACACACCAAATACATGACACAAGTCAAGGCTCCCTCATCCAGAATAGTTCGGTGGGTTTGTTGATTGTGAACAACAACGTCAACTTGGAAAGCAAGTTGGTGGGAGAGTCGAGACACATAATTTTCCAGGTTAAACATGATCTGATTGGATGACTCAGGACCAACAATGCCAAGAGTGGCCAAGAGCATTGTACGTTGACTAGGGCAGTGCTGTAGAAATTCTAATGCAGACATAACACACGGTGCTTGAGCCAAATATTCAACAATGTGGTAGTTTTGGGAGACATGTGAACCAGGATTAAAGGTATCTTTACATATAGTTCTCTTAGGAGGGCGTAAGATAGATTCAAACATGGGTTTATCAATATGGAGTGGTCCAGATAGAGGATTAACTGATGGAATACTAACGGAGGATGATGATGGATCCGGTAAAGTACCGGTACCATTAGTGTCTTTTCCTTTGTTAGGGTTACCTAGTGTGTCGTATGCCTTAGAGAGAGTGGTCAAATTTATCCCATTAAACATATAAATATGTGCACTCGACGAGGCCTCATCATTAGGATCACTAGAAATGCCCCCAGGAGAGGGGGTTTGAGCAACCATGGATTGCTGTTGTGGAAAAGATTGAGTAAGCACAGGGGGTTGCGACTTCCCTTGGAAAATTTTGGCCACTTCATTATGAAGTGGACAATATTGAGTGTAGTGATCGTCACCACAAATGATACATGGGAATTTTAGTTTTCGTTGCGGTTGCTTTTCGATAGCAGGTGTTTTATTTTTGGGTTGTCTATTATTATTTTTTGATTTATTCTTTGTCTTCTTCTTACCTCCGAATTGTTGTGAAGGGGCAGATTGAACTGCATTCACCTCAGAGATATGAGTTTGGAGGGAGGTAGAAGAGGGTGTAGTTGATTTGGAAAAAGATTGAGTTTTGACGGAACCAATAACACCATTTGCATGAGAGGAGGATGATGGCTTAAAAGGATCGGTATTAGCTTGAGCATCATTCGAAAGAAAATCATACAAAGTACCAGATTGGGAATAAACCAAATCTAAGTACTAAGCCCAAGCGATGGCTTGTTCCTCTGTGACCACACCACCCATAGCGACATCGCGAGCGATCAGGGGTAACAACGATTTATTAAACGATTCCACCAATAGTATGTTAGGAATGACTGCCTTGATCATCCTTCGTCATCGCCTCCACTCATGAATATGGTCAGAGATATGCACAGAGTTAGTTTGACGAAGGGAGGTCAAGAGTTCAGTACCTGTCTCATAGCAAATAGGCAGTTGAAAGTGTGTGAGGAAAGACATGGAAAGGGAATTGAAATCATGAAAAGAAGCACGAGGTAGTTCAATATACCACTTTTTTGCTTAACCCGTAAGTGTTCACTGGAAAAGATGCAAACGTATAGAATCATCCATGAGGGAGTTTGATGAACACCACAAATGGAAAGTCATCACATGGTTGTTCGGATCTTTTCCAGGGTTTCCATCAAATTTTGGAATATCAGAAGGAAGTTTAGATGGAATGACTGGCCAAACTGGTGAATGAGCAATATGATCATTAGTTAACCGAGACAAGTCTGGGAGATCCAGAGTCACAAGGAAAGGTAGCTGTTGGTTAATTTGTGAATGATACTGGTGTGGCATAGGAACACCAGTAGGACCATAGACTGGGTTAGGTGGATAGTTGTAACCAGTAGGTCCTCCTACATACAGTTGTTGCTAGCTAGGATAAGAAGGATTCGATGGTGCATGCGAAACATTGGCATAACCCGGTGGGTTTTGAACATTATAGGTCGGGTGTTGTATTTTCCCATGAGGAGGATAAGCATTTTAGCCTTGAGAATGGTAAGGAGTAGATCCTGGAGGTGAATACACATGAGGCCCATGAGGAGGATAAGACTGTGGTCCCGGAGAACTCCAGGTGGTATTTTGGATGCCGCCTGGATAAGATTGCCCATAAGATGTTCCGGAAGGGGTAGGATTGGATACTCCTCCTAGTGGGTTATTATACAAGTGCCCCCCAATGTGGGGTTGGATAAAAATGCCTCTTGAGGATACTCCCTAGGATTGTGAAGGGTTTCCAGTAGACGAGGGTTTCCCCCCTGCCAGCGGTGGATTTATGACCGAGGTATAACTGGAAAACGGAGGTTTCCCTCCAGGAGGAGCATGAAAAGGGGACTGTCCCCTGGGAGGGTAGGCCATCCATGGAAAGGTAGTCCTCCAGGAGGAAACGGTTCGTTGGATGGTGGTTTCCCTCTAGCTGGTTGTGTTTGGCTAGTAGGGGTCTGCATTCTCGGGTGAGAAGATGTCCCAGTAGGATCGTGTGGAACATGCGGAGCTGTAGAGTAAAAACTTGTAGAAACAGGGGTAGAGAATGAAGTGCTTTGGGGATGAGTAGAGGTGACGAGTCCAACATTAGGATGGACTTGTGCTGGTGTAGCAGTAGGGTGAATAACTTGATTGAATGGGTGATTCATGGTTTGATCGGATGGTCCTGTTTCACTAGGAGGGTCATGAGGATGAAAGGGTTGTCGAATAGATTCAAAATATTCATAGAGATTGCGTCGCGATGAAGTCCTCCATACATAATGAGCAAGTGTGGGGTTGGTTTCTACTGCGGTGCTAGGACGAACAAGAGTCCTATACTCATCACCAAAGATTGGTTATGTGGATCCCATATATGTTTCGGTAAAGATCCTCTCCGATAATCATGGGACTTCTTCGTCTATGACGTTCCCAAGGGAGTCTAAACGAACCAAAAGTGGTTCATGAGAGGTTACCGAAATAGATGTAGTGGGATTTTCAACCGTGACCAAAGCACCTTCTAAGTTATCTAACGGAGGAGCAATAACACTTCCAGTGTCAGATTGATTTTCTACCTCTCTACAGTAGTTTTCTTCTGGAGGGTTAGGAGGTAAGGGTTGATAGCCTTCTGGAGGCAGCCCTTGCATCCTACGTGATCGGCGAAGACCTTTATTGTCTATGGGCTCAATTGTGGAGAATAACATAACACACTGAAAATCTAGGGCCAACTAACAAAAAGAAACAACATGTGCTAATAAAATCTAGGAATCAGCCAAGCAGACAAAACTTCTCTCGATGACCGTACTAGTTGGTGATGAAATCCAACGTCGTGTGATCAATTCAAGAAGGGGCTGGGATATGGTGGAAAAGTTACAATGGCGACCTGCTTAACAGACTTTCACCTTGGTGCAAGCTTCAACGTAGTAATTATGGATTTACCCTCCAAGGAGCCCGAGTGAGTATGACCAATGTCTGTTCTAGGTACAATGAGAATTCCTTTCACCATCACCTTGTGTAAGTACCTAAAGATTATGGCAACTAAATACACCAATTCGTAGTGATTCCCTGGGCGGGTACAATCGATAGTCCGATCTGAAACGTATGGGCAGGATAACAAGTCTGAAATCAACCCGAAAGGCTCCCACACATAATCATGGGTATACCTTTCAGTGACCCCCAATATACGATCCGACCACTACAAATAGTTGAACCACGAAGGGATAATCTTCGTAATTCACCCGAATGCGACCTCGTGCGTAACCCCTGGTGAGAGGGGGATCCCAAAAAACCAATACGACAATTGGATTTGAATCTCCCTAGCTCAGGGTGCTAATGTTTGTTTTGAAAACTTTGGAGAGTTGTATTCACACCCTAATCCAAAGTGCTAACCCTAGTCTACTGTTGGTGGAAGATCCTAAAAACAAAAATGTTCTAGATAATTTTTAATTAGCGTTTGTTTTATAGCTATTCTTTACTCAAAGGGTGCACGAAAGTGAAACTGATGGAATGATGACTCAATTTCCAAAAAGATGCATGAAATATGATAAGTAATCATTTATTTTTGATGAATGTCTATTTAAGGGAGAGAGAGAGAGTCGTTTTTACTTTCAAACACTAATATGAAACGTCCTCAAATCAATTGGTTCTCAATCGAATCCAATGCAATGCTAAAACATTTTCAAAAAAACCTTCTAGTGTGAAAGCCAATCACCAATATGTGTCTTTGTCATTTGTATGTGAATGATGATTAATTCAATACAAAAAAATTCTCCTACCAACTACCCTTTCAGATCAAGGAGATTCAGACAAGTATGATCAGATTTCGCACACACGACACACACCCTCTTGCTGTGATTGAAATAAGAAGTAAACAAAAACAAAAGATAACAAAGAAAAATCAAACAATTCACACAAAAATTAGGTGTTGAAGAACAATGGCCTCAAAGAACCAAACAAGATGATTCACATATTTCTAATGCCCTTCACCAGAGTTCTCGCTCAGTCGGATAGGAGAGAAGAAAGCAGTGGATTGATTTCAAGCTCTCAACAGAAAAAACTCAAAAATAATGAAGAAGGCCACCAAATCTGAACAACAAAGTGCTTATTTTTCAGAAGGAGGGATGTCAAAGTTCAATGGGAAGAAGCATTGAATCACAAAGAATTTCAGCAAGTAAAAAAACAGGGTTTGGACCTCTGAAAATGCAATTCTGAAAAAGATTTTTTGCAAAAAAGGGCTGGCGCTCTGGTGTAAGGACCACTAGAGAATTATAAAGCTCTGTCTAACACTTCCAGGGAGTGCTAGTGCTATGCTAACATGGGTATAGGGGCTCCAGGCTTAAAAAACTCATAAAAATGTCAAAAAACCCAAAATTTCAATCAAATTTTGACAGTCAAGCTGAGTGTGATGGGGTAAGGAGTCAATCAACATGTGAAATAAAACACATGGGGTGAAAAAGGTATGAAAACAACCAAAAGGGTAAGACAAGTTGTATGAGGAAAAATCAAAAGTTTTGATTCGATTCCCCAGTGGAGTCGCCAGTTTCTGTTGAAGGAAAATCTCCTTGCGGACAGGCAGGTCTCCTCAAAGAGCTAGACTCTTAACTCTAAGACAAAAAGTGATTATCATGGTCACTAACTTCCTTTTAGGCCTACACAAACTAATGCATGAAGAGGAAGGAGGAAATACGTACCTTTTACCGGTGTTTGTCCCTGCACGCTCCGAGTTGAACTCTGATCTTGAGCTCCTCGATAAGCCCTGTAGACAAACAAAGTAAAACCACTTCCTATTCTATTGAGATTAGTTCAAAGTAGACCTATCTACTTAGAGACAAATTCATATAATTTCAAACACAAATTGGAAAGAAACAGGCCAAGCATATTATATTAATGAGGAAAAAATGTTACTTACAACGATAGATGGAATGTAGCAGTTTCGTCAAGTTCTCCTTGTCTAACCCTTGCTCAAAAGCTCCACGGTTTGAATGACGATAGCTTCACTGATTAGCCTCCACTTCACTATGTATCACTTCTGAGATCATAAGTTTGGTATGATTCTCCACCCAGCTCCCTTTCACCATGAGAAAGCTTGCTTATATAGCCTTGGAGAGGCTTTAACCACTTGAGATATCCTTGGGCAAGTTGAAGATTTTCCTCCTTCAGTTAGGGATCATCCCTTAGATCATGGATTGAATAGAGATTCGAATCCAACTGCCTTCAGGGATTGAAAGGATCTTCTCCAAAATCATTTCAACAAACCAACTATTGCCCAAAATAGGCAGCGCTCCCTCAAAAGGGCCATTAGAGCATTATAGCACTCCCTAGTAATGTATTGGGGAGCACCAGCACTCCTAAGGGTAGGAGTGCTCCTACAAAAGGGAAAATGAGTGTTATAACACTCCTAATAGCTTATAGGGGGGCACAAACACTTCTGAGAGAGGTATAGAGGAGCGCTCCCCTCCAAAAATTTAGTTTTTTGGGTGCTTTCAGATGGCAAGAGGTTCATAAGCCTGTTGACTCATTTCTCTTCTTCCAAATCAAATGTTTGAGGTGTTTCAAGTGTCCTTCTCATGTCATTATAGG
>JZKD02S1655238.1:100712-115114 GCA_000966675.3 Picea glauca
AATGTGACACTTGCGACACTTATAATGACGACACTTGCGACACTATCGAAGTGAGTAATTTCAATGTGTAACAAGCACCAACTAAAACGAAGCACCAACTCCCCAAGTGTTTCTCTAGAACCAACTAGAAGGAAGCACCAACTCCCCAAGTGTTCCAGCACCAACTTTCGATCATACAAGCACCATCCTGTAAAAAAAAGAACAATAGTTCTCCCTTGCACCACCCTGCTACCCTGTTTTCTCTAGCTGCAACTAGATGGAAGCTACAAATCCTTGTGTTCAAGCACCCACTTGAACGTCTGAGGAAAACAGTCCTCCCTAGCACCTCCCTACCACCCTGAAATATTAATGTTTGTTACTAAAACTTATTACAGTGATATAAAGTTATTCAATGGCTTACCAGTCTCATCACTGTTCTGCTACACTCCACTACTCTATTTGCATCAATGTCTTCTGCACCCTTCTCTACACTTTATGTCCTTCTCCATTTATGCACTGTATTCCATATACCTTTAATGCACCATACCTCTATTGTATTTTAGTTGCTGCACACTCCTCCTTCTACACTCCTGAAGCCCTCTCAACAACCACCCCCATCTCTTCTTTCTTCTGCCTTCTTATAGTCTCTGTGCACCTTGTGCATGCCCTGTGTGCAATGCTTCTGCATGCTCTTCATGTCGAGTGCTCTTCCTGTTCATCATTGAAACTCTTCAGCTTCTCTGGATGTTAAACCCATGTGTCCATCATCACTGGGTGTTATGCTGAGATTCCTTAGCCTCTCCAATAATTGAGACTCTTTGTCTTCTCTGTCACAGTCGAGCTCATCCTCTCTGTTGCAGTTACAGACTTCAACACTCATCCATCTGTCAATTTCCTCCACGAACAGTCTTCATTCCACTGGAAGATTCCTTGAGACTCTTCATCTCTTTCGGCAATCACATAGAAGTATCTTTGTGTCCTCTGGAAGAAACCATCAAGGGTTTCTAGTAGTTACATTGTGAACCTCCAAAGAGTGCTTCAACAACTGAATCACCACTAATTGATTAACTGTGAAGAGCAACAATATCCCTTCGATCATCTTCCTAAATAATCTTCACCGTTGGATCATAAATGATGGGTCTCATGCTTATTTCACCATTTTGGCACTTTTGCGTTTCGCATGTTGTGAATTCCTATTGCGAGGTATCCTGACTCTCCAAGTCGCGATCCCTGAAATTCCAAAATGGAGTTTTCCACTTCAATATTTTCTCTACAGCTCTTTGACGATGTGACCACCATCAGTGTCCGAGCACTTATCCATAAAGCGCTTTCACGATTTCACAATTCGACATTTCGGCATCCTTGATGTGAGGATTTCTTTATGCTCCATTGCCCGATCCCCAAAACTCCAAAATGGAGCTTTCCGATTCAAGCTCTTCTCTACAGTTCTTCAATCTCCAGATCAATGATCCACAATCCGTGGTGATCGGACGACTATCCTCTACCCCGGGACTTCATCCTTCAAGACTTTGGGGGAGTGATGGAGATAAAACTCCTGAAGCAAAAACTCCCAGAGTGAGGTCAGTGTTGCGTCACTCCATGACGTGTCGTGACCCAAGTGGCTGCCATGTGTCACTCAGAATTGTGATTTTCAGTGGCCTAAAATGCCAAATCAACTTGACAGTTGTCGTTTTCTGATCATGCCACATGCCATAGTCTTCCACCTGTCCTTTCTGACATGGTCTGCCACATTCACCTCTTGGATCTGTCGGCCCAGATCACTTCATGATTTTGGCATTCTTGATGTGAAAGTTCTCGACACCTCCACCTCCCTGTCTATGAAACTCCGAAATGGAGTCAGATCAACTTTTCAGTTTTTCCCACTTCGCAACTTCACGCTTCCTATCGTGAGAGTCCTTGACATATCCAACTCTTGGTATCTGAACCTCCGGTATGGAGTCTTTGATATTTCACAATTTTTCATTTTGCGACTTCGGGACTCCTGTGATGAAAAGTCTTGACTCTTGACTCCTCCAACTCCTGGTATCTAAAACTCCGAAATGGAGTCTTTGATATTTCATGATTTTTCATTTCAGGACTTCGGGTTTCTTGTGTTGAAGAGTCTCAACGCTTGACTTCTCAATCTCCTGGTATCCGAAACTCCGGTAGATTTTCCTGTTTCAGGATTTTAGGGTTTCGCATTTTGTGACTTCAGGACTCCTGTGTTGGAGAGTCTCGACTCTTGATTTATCAATCTCCCGGTATCCGAAACTCTGGTAGATGTGCCTGTTTCATGATTTCAGGGTTTCGCATTTCACGACTTCAAGAATCCTGTGTTGGAGAGTCTCGACTCTTGATTTCTCAATCTCTAGGTATCCAAAACTCTGGTAGATGTGCCTGTTTCAGGATTTTAGGGTTTCGCATTTCGCATCTTCGGGACTCCTGTGTTGGAGAGTCTCGACTCTTGACTTCTCAATATCTCAGTATCTGAAACTCTGAAATGGAATTTACTCTTCTGATCTTTCCATGCCATTATCCCTGGACTTCTGAGATTCCTTGCCTGCTTGTTTTCCATCAAATGAACAAGCATACTCTTGCACTCTACCTACACTTCTGCACTTTCTCTTTTGAGCTTACGTTGTCCCTATTTTGACTTCGCTGCATACTCGGATCTTTCCATCAATGAAAAGCATGCTGCATACTCTGATCTTGACATCAATGACAAGCACACCTACCTATAAACATGCCAACATTCTGCTAATGACTATGAGATATGTCCATTACCTGCTCCCTGATCTATTGCACTTCCACCACTTGATGAACTCTTATTACCATATGGTCTGGCTCTCCTTCATGATCTTGAAAGAATTTCACTACAGGTAAAGTGAGCTGAGTGGGAAACACAACCTCCATCCCATAAACAAGTTGAGAAGGTGAGGTTCCTAGGGAATTCTTTGTTGTCACTCGATCGGCCCATAGAGAGAATTTGAGCTTTGAATCCTAGGCCCTCTTATTGTCTTCCAATAATCTTTTAATGAGTTTGATTAGACTTTTATTGGAAGATTTTTCCAGTCCATTTTCTTGAGGATAATAGGGAGTGGAGTGAATTAGTGAGATCTTGAACTGCTCACAGAACTTAACCATAGGCTCAGACTTGAAAGAAGCAACATTATCAGTGAAAAATCTGTTGGGACAACCAAATCTGGCTATGATATCCTCCAGGAAGCTGATAATTACCTTGTGTGAAGCACTCCTGGTGGGGGAAGCCTCTATCCACTTGGTGAAATAGTTTGTTGCAGTCAAGATCCATCTGTGTTGGCCACTTGAAGGAGGAAGAATTTCTCCAATGAAGTCCAACCCCCACAGTTGAAAGGGTGCTGAAGCTACTACAAGATTTAGTGGCAGAGATTTGAGCTGCCACTTTCCTAAGAACCTTTGGCATTTGATGCAAGCTCTAACTTCTCTGCAGACATCAGTGAATAAGGTGGGCTAGTAGTACCTATCCCTGAGAATTTTGTGAGCTGTGGTCTTCTAGAAATGATGCCCTCCAAAAAGGTTGCTATGGAGATCAAACATAACTTTCTGGGCTTCTTGTGGGTTTAGACACCTCAGAAACACCCCTAGAGGGTCTTTCTAGTACAAGACTTGGTCAATAAGGCAATATCTGACCACCTTGAGATTTAAATCTCTTGCCTTGCTTTTTCCCATTCCATCAGGAGGCTTCAACTCTTGTAGAAAGTACAAAATGTCTCTGTACCAGGTGCATTCTTCTAGTGATAAGCCACCCTGAGAGATTTTTTTGGACAACTCAGCTTGCTGATTTTCTGAGCAAGCACTGATGAAGCTAACCCCCAAGTCCTTGCAATTAGATTCAACAACCAGCTTGGCTAAAACATGCCCTTTAACCAACTTGGTGGGATTTACCTCCAGGTCAAACTCAAGGATCTTTGCAATCCATTTACCTCTTCTCCCATATATGTTAGGCTGTATAATGATGTATTTCACAGAGGTTGAAGGAACGTATGTAGTCACTCTTGAGTGCAAGACATAGACTCTGAAAGCTTTGAGATCTTTCACCAATGCATAGGCCTGTTTCTCCATGATCTCAAACCTGATTTCTGCATCTCTTAGTGCCTTACTAAAGAAGGAAATGGGTTTCTCTTGCCCTTCCTCATTTTTCTGCAATAAGAACGCTGCTACTGTATCAAAAGAAGTAAAAGAAAAAACTAGGAAATCCTTGGAATAATCAGGACTGATCAACACAGGTGCCGCAATCAATGCCTTCTTTATTTGGACAAAATATTCCCTAGGTTCAACAATCCATTTTACTCATTTCCCTTTCTAAGCATGGCTGTGATGTGTTTCACAAACTCAAGAAAATTTGAGATGAACCTCCTGAGAAAGTTAATATTCCCTAAAAAATGCTGGACTTCCTTTCTAGACCTAGGAAGTGACAGGGTCTGACTTGCCTCTACCCTGCTGGGATCAATTCTCACTCCCTTTGTTGATATTATATGTCCTAACAGCTTCCCCTCCTTCATAACAAACAAAGATTTCTTGGGATTTAAGGAAAGGCCAAACCTTCGACATTTCAAGAAAACTTTCCTCAAGTGACAACATTGCTATTTATTAGACCCGAAGAAGACTGTGATGTCATCCAGATAGATCACCACAAACTGATCTTTCTCCCTGATGAAGGCTATGTCCATGGCTCGCTAAAATGTTGCTTCTGCATTCATTAATCCAAAAGGCATTTTGGCATACATGAATGTGCCCCAAGGAGTGGTAAAGGCTGTTTTTTCTCTGTCCTCAGGCATGATTGATATCTGATTATAGCCAGAAAAACCATCAATCATGGATATCCTAGATGCACCATTTACCCTCTGCAATATGTGTTCCATGTTGGGAAAGAGATAGTTGTCTTTCCTTGAGCTCCTGTTCAGGTTCCTGAAATCAACACAGAGCCTGATTTATCCACTTTTCTTCCTCACTGGGACCAAATTGGCCACCCACTTAGAATATATCAATGGGACAATGTTTTGGGCATCTAACAACTTCTTCATTTCTCTCTTCATGACAAGCAACAACATGGGATTTATCTGTCTTAGCTTCTGCCTATATGGCTTAGCCTCTTCCTTCAGTGGGATCTTGTGTTCAATGACAAATGTGTCATATGTATTGAGGTCTTCATAGGTCCATGCAAACACATCTGCAAATTTTCTTAATAACTCGATATATTCGTCCCTCTATTCTTTGGTCAAACTTCTTGACAACTTGACAAACTTAGGCTCCTCCTGTGTGCCGATGTTGCACTCCGTTGTATCAACATATCCATTTGAAACCCTACCCTATACTTCCACATCATTCCCATCAAACAACATTTCTAAAGGGACTAGTCCCTTCAGAATGTGATTTCTAGGCAAATGAATAATATGGTGATTAGCAATTTTATTTAAAAATACCTCAGGGTGAGGGTGACTTTCAAGATCAGGATCTTGATCAATGTGCAATGCAGAAAATTCATCGACAGACTGAAGAATTTTTTTGATTTCAAGATCATCTTCAAATACCTTCCAATGCTTAATATTGTCCAGTACAGATGGCCTATATCTTATCTCAACATCATATTTGATCTTATGCGGCAGAGGGATCTTGAACAGACTAGTTGAGAGAGATAAGGAATCGGCCAAAGTATTTTCCTCTCTTGGAATAAAAGAAATGTTGAAAGCTGAGAAGAAATTATCAATTAGATCCCACACCTCATTTTTGTAACTCCTGAGCCAAGGATGCTTAGCCCAATAAGAATTTCTGACTTGTTG
This sequence comes from Picea glauca, assembly GCA_000966675.3. Classification (NCBI taxonomy): domain Eukaryota; kingdom Viridiplantae; phylum Streptophyta; class Pinopsida; order Pinales; family Pinaceae; genus Picea; species Picea glauca. Next base: position 106,511 of record JZKD02S1655238.1, read on the forward strand.
GATTATCAATTCAGCATCTCCAAACACTGGTACCCCCTCAATTCCCATTTCTTTTGCAGCCCTTAAACCCAGAACAAGAGCTTCATATTCTGCCACATTATTGGTAGCTTCAAATTCTAGCTTGTATGACAATGATATGGTTTCCTGACAAGGTGACACAAAAACCACTCCAGTGCCAACACCTTTTCTAGAAGAAGCTCCATCGAAGAACATATTCCAAACAGAGGTGGTTGGAGGAGGTATCTCGTGATTAAATATGGGTTTCTTTCTAATTTGAAAAGGAACTTCAGGAGTATCAGTGAGCTGCAATAAACTAGACCCCAAATCAGTGTCAAGTGCAAAGATAAGATGATTGGTGGGTTTGCTTCATCACTAACGATGTAGGCCAACTGAGCTTCTCTGTAAAACCTCCTGTGTTCCCCTCCAAAGACTGGAATGGTGGCATATGTGAGATCCATCTGTAATGTTCCTCCAATTTTTTTAATCCAAGATATTGACAACAACATTCCAAACTTGGGGGGAACATCAACTACTACAATGTCCATGACCACACTCTTCATTGGCAGCTGAAATAAAGAGACTACCAAGTCTTTGATGAATCCAAGTCATTTCACCCTCCTTGAATCAAAAGAGTACAAATCATGGTAATCCTTTGTCACTTCCAGTCCCAATTCTTCCATGACTATTTTTGGCATAAGGTTGTGGGAAGCTCCTGAATCCATGAGGCAATTATGCAGCACCTTATCATGTATGTTCAGGGATGTGTATAAGGGAGGGGATGAATCATCTCTGTCTTCTACCATGGGACCTAGGACAACATCTAGCTTTTCATCTTGAAGATTTACTGTGTCTGTGGAAGGCTTCGGAGACTCAGATTGTAGCAGTTTGGAGAGGGACCTTTTGAAATCTTCATTTTTAACTAGTTTTGAGAGGGGTACGGGGATTCTAATCTTTTGAATTTCATGCTCAAAACTAAAGGAGGAAAGAGGCTTAGGAGATTCCCTTACCTTAGACATAGGTTCTTTGGCTGTTGGTGAAGTATTCTGAGTTTTCTTTTCTTTAGTAGTGATTGTTGCAGGTTTAGGAGGCCTTTCCGCTATGAGGGGCTGATCATGGCTATCAAAATTCCCTTCTTTCTTCTTTGACCTGAGATGGTATCTATTAGGAGTGTTTTTGGCCTTTTCCCCTTTACCCAACTCATTGATTTGAATGTTCATAAGGGATTTTTCATATGCAGATTGAGTCAAATCAGGAAAAGGGGAAGTGTCTTCTATATAGTGAATTTCAGGGTCGAGCTCATCTATCTCCTCTCCTTCCTCATGAGCAACTAGGTTATTTTGGAGAGGGGTTTGAATCCTCTGATCATCTCTATCTTTGCTCGTTTGTTCCCTTGGGAAATCTTGTGGCACATTGTTACTAGGCCTCCTGAAGCCTCTATTATTAGTATTTTGGGGATTTCTGTACATGGGCTTCCCTTCTAACTCCCACCTTTGCATTCTAGCCGAAAGCGATTTTAGCACTTTGGTTACCTCATCCATCTAAAGGGGAAGGGGAGAGGAATTGGATGGGGAGGCTTCAGGTCTTTTCCTGTATATGTCTCTATCAGCCTTATTTCTGAGTTGGTCAACAACCAATATGTTATATTCTACTTCCATGGCTGCATCCTACATGTGAGCCAGAGTAGTGGCTCTCCTTTCCCTCAACAAGAGGCATAAATCAGGATCAAAAGTGCTAGCATAAGTGATTTTAGCAGAGGCTTCTGAGGGATTTATCTCAGCCGGGATATTACTATACATTTTATTGAATCTCTTGGAGAAGTCAGAGATCGACTCTCCTTCCTCTCTCTTCAAAGACCCAAACTTTGTCATGTAATACATGAAGTGTTTTTTGTCTCCCCACTATCTCAAAAAGGCATTATCCAAAGCCTCAATCCCATCAATAGATCCAGGAGACATGACCCTAAACCACTTTCTAGCCTCACCTTCAAGGCTATGGACAAAAATCCTCATCCATATGTTTGCATGCATGATAAAATGATCATCTGTAAAACTATAAAAGGCTTCAAGGTGTTCCTCTACAGCTATGTCCCCTTTGCCTGTAAACTTGGGAAGCTGCTTAAGGTATCCATCTACTGGAAGGGAATTGAGAGGTTGAGGTAACAAAAGGGGAGCATACCTAACAACTATTATAGCCTCCATTCTGGTCATCAGGGGATTTTCTCCTGCTATAGGAATATTAGGTGGAGGAGAACTCAGAGGAGAAGGAGCTCAAACAGGGGATAGTAGAAATGAGCTTCCAGGTGGAAGGGGACACAATGGAGGATTCAGAGAGAAGGCTAAGGGGCTTGAGTCAACAGATGATTCTCTCTGTGTAGTAGCAACAACAATAATAAGAGGAGGGGTGGTAAATCTAGGAGTGGGGAAACCTTCTATGGTCCTGGGTCTACGCCAAGGTACAACTTCAGGGGAGAGGGGAGTGACAAATATTTCTCCCTCCAATCCTAGACCAGGAGGGAAAAAATCAACAGGGACACTTCCAAAATTCAGGAAATGGGAAACTTCAGAAAAAGGTCTGCTAGGAAGATGAGAAGAAGAAAATGGAGTTTCTACGGAAGGATATGGAAAATTACCTGGTTCAAAGGTGGAAGTTTCTCCTTCAGAGGCCTTTCCTTTTCTGATAATCACCTTTGGATCAACTTTAGGTGTAGCTAGAGGCAGATGTAGATGGGACCATGCGTGTCTACCTCCGGAAGCCACAACTAAAATAGCAGGTTCACCAGAGTGGAGTCATCACAATGGAGTCGCCAGTTGCACAGTAGCAATCTCGTAGGGCTCTAATGCCTGATGCACCTTCAGAATCAGAGGCTCAATTTCATTCGATCCCAGGGAAAGTTTTCAACTTCATCCCCTGCAACGACGCCATAAATGTTGGCATCATAAGTCACTCCTGGATTGCAGTAGTAGTAAGCCTGATGCCCATCATTTTATGTCACTAATTGTTTATAAAGGGTGATCAAATGGAGGTAAACTCCGGACAATATTGTTTAACTCAGAAAACTGGGTTGGAACAGTAAATACATGAGAGGTCTTGATCTAACTTAAGCCATCAATTTTTGCATAGTGGTGAGTAAGTGGAGGGAAAGAAAAGGGAAATAGAGTCTGCTCTGGACATCCAGTCTTCCAGCAGGCATTTAAAGGGGAAAAAGTCTCAGATATGAGATCCTCTCATACCCGAGAAACTTCAAAGTAAACTTAAAATGTTGTAGAACTAATATAATCAAACATGCATCATATAGTTATTACAACACCCGACTAGATCATCCATGCCCGGGCTTTAATATTCAGAGGAAAAAGGAAAGGAGGAGGCTAGCTGTCATTAAAAAATAAGTCTCAAAATGTCAGTGTATAACTAGAGAGACAAAGGCTTTGTTAAAGTTTTACAATTCAGAGCTTTTCTCTACCATCGATCCCTACAAAAATAGAAAACCTCAGTATATATACTCAGAATTGTTTTCCCAATAGAGACGTGCTCGAACCTCCAAGGCATGACATCTCTTCAGTCAAACTTGGATGAAACTCCTTCATCAGATGCCACCTTAAATTAGCATGGCTCTTGCAGGGGGGACCTGCACACAAGGGTACCATGGGCTGATTGCTCCAGGCCTCCCATACCTTCCATTTATGGCTCAAGCTAAGGTTTCATCTACCTACTCAATTTTCTTTAACTGCTTCCCCAGAGAGTGGTCGAGATGATATGATCAGGAGAAGACTGCGTGCCTACTTTCTAAGGCTCCGAGGCTAGCCTCCCTTTCTTCTTGAACCACCATCAATGTAACCCAGGGCCATAACCTGGTGCCTCTCTCTAAGGGCATTTCAAAATTTATTCTTTTGGGGATTTCTATTTCCCCTGACTTCAAATTTCTGGGTGCCCAAACTCGCGAAATGGCCTTACAGAATCAATGGTTTGATTGGATTTAAAAACTAACAGCCACGATCATTTTTCCATTGAACAATCCTGGCCCTGCATGCTTACTTTCTTTGGTGATACTCCATACAACCATAGCTATGACCGTGGTCCCGCACCCAAAGGCACCTTTGCATCTCACGTATCGTGGACGAAAGGGAGTCAACCCTTGTATTTCAAAGTTGCGATAGATGAGATGGTGACTGGAATTAATCAAGTGCCACGTATCCTTCAAGACTAACGGTCCCAATCCTTTCGGGGATTCTCCCACCGGGAGTTCTCGCTCCTCTTCCTCCAATCGCCTTTCCATACGATCTTGCGCTATGACCGTGGGCCCGCACCCAAAGGTGCCTTCACATCTCACATATCGTGGATGGAATGGATTCAACCCTTGTATTTCAAAGTCGCGATAGCTAAGATGGCAACCAGACATAATCAGGCGCCACGTATCCTTCAAGACTAACGGTCCCGATCCTTTTGGGGATTCTCCCACTAGGAGTTCTCACTCCTCTTCCTCCAACCGCCTTTCCATAAGACCTTGCGCTACGACCATGCGCCCGCATTCAAAGGCACCTTCGCATCTCAGGGATCATGGATGGAAGGGATTCGACCCTTGTATTTCAAAGTCACGATAGATGAGATGGTGAACAAACTTAATCAGGCGCCATGTGTCTCGACTGGATCGGACGACCGTGATCATTTCGTGACTTTGGACCTAAGGGATGAGCCCATGCGCTAAACCTCATGCAACTCCATGGCTCTGGCTTACCTAATGACCGTTGATCTGCTCCATCGATGGATCCTCATCGCTAAAAAAAAAATGCCCGCTCGCTTGATTTTAAGCTCGAAATGGACTTCTTCTGTGTGTTGTGCTTGACGCTCATGAATGTGGCCTTTGAATAAAACACATTTGATGGGTTTTTAAAACCCATTTCTTCGCATTTTACACCAAGTGCCTGAATTTAGAGAGAAACACCCCCCTTACAAGAATTGGTGCCAACAGAGAATACCCTTTACACACCAATCTCACTTTGTCCTTGATTACTTGTCCAATCACATTCATTTTGTTTTTATACACCCATTTAGTTCCAATGACATTTTTATTTTTTGGTCTTGGAACTAGTTCCCAAGTTTTTTTTTTTTTTCATTCTGGTCCAATTAATCATTCATATCATTGACCCAATTCTCATCTTTACATGCCTCTTTGATTGAGTTGGGCTCAATATGTGACAAGAGTATTATTTCTGTCTGATACAAAAGTTTTCTTCTTGTGTGCACTCCATCGCTTTTATTTCCAATAATCAGTTCTTCAGGATGATTCTTTTGAGTCATTCTTGAGGGTGTCTTTATGTCTCTTCTTGGGGATTCTTCTCTTAACTCTTTTCTCTAAATATATTATTCATCATCATTAGTATCCATATCATCCTCTTCCCTTTCTTTTTTATTCTCTTCTACTTCTTCTGCTTTTGTACCAACTGACTCATCATCATCTTCATCTTCACTATCAAGTATAGTCTCTTGATGTTTGATCCTTATCATTTTTAAATCATCCACTTTGACATATATACTCTCTGTTATCACTATAACAATTTGCAAACGACTTCTGAGTTTCAGAATTCTGGCGAGGGATCATATAGCCTCCAAGGTGTGAAAAATTAGAGGAGTAGGCTATATATGGTGACATATGGACAAAGTAGTAGAAATACGAAAAGGAGAACTCAGTGGACCGTCGATCCCAAAAGCAGCCTGGATCAATGGCTGAAATTCATATCAGATATTTAACTAGCACAGAAGTTAAGCAATCGAGGGGAGGTCGGGGAAAACCATCGTTGTTTCATCAAGGGACGCGTAGCACCCATAGGAGCGCATCGGGGGAAAAAGAAGTCTGGTGGAAACCACTTTCTCTAATCTCCGATGCCAAAGTTGTCTGGAAAACATGGACCATAGATCTTAAAGTAGCCCGGATCAACGACTAAGAAACATATCGGCGATCAAAATAACACTAGGATTAATCGATAGAGGGCGGGTCGGGGAAAACTACCCTAGTTTAAATCATGGGCATGTGGCACCAGTAGAGACACATCGGGGCAAAAAGCAGTCCACCCAAAACTGTTTTCTCCAACCCCCGATGTCAATAGGTACCTACAAATGCATGCAACGACATTAGACATGGAAATCATTGTACCCTCTTGTACAAAGGCTAGATCAAGCGCTAAGGGAATAGTCCAGGCCATGGCTTAAGTGAGTTTGAAATCAAATGAGGTCAAAAGTCTCAAAGAAAACATGGAAAATTTGAGGCAAGAAATGAAGGTGAAGGATGAGAAGATGGCTCAACTCCATAGGGAAATCAAGATTTGCAGGAGAGAGTGAATAAGCTAAAAAATAGGTTAAAGGGAAAAACGTTATTGCAAGGGGCCAAACATATCATATGGGATGCTATTGCTATGGAGGCTACTAAATTTAGGGTTTACCTAAATTTTATCAACGACAAAGAAACTATGGTTGCTACAGCTCGAAACAGATGCAAGGTTGTAAATGAAGTATTAGCAAAGAAGCCCTCAGAATGGGCCCAAAATTCCATTGACCTACTGAATGCCATACCAACTATTGACCTTCCTACCATCGGTGTGAAAGACAGGACCGTGTTGATCATTTCAGCCAGGAGGATCATTGCCAAGCACAATCTACTTAGATTGGTCCAGAATAAAGCTATGAAAATGGAGCAAATCATACAGGAGTTCAGAGATGCTTTTGAACAATTGTTTGCCAAAGGCCTTCCATCATTCTGGGATGGCAAAGGTTCATTATACAATCAAGAGGATTATCACTCTCTCCTCATGCAATGCAGGATGGATCATTCAAGGTTTGAAGATATGGAAGAAAGTCTGAAGGGCCCAAGTATAGTAGAGAATTTAGCTATGGATTTTGATATTTTAAATAAGTTTAAGACAATGAAGGTCAACATGCCAACCATGTCCTATGCTACATGCATTGACTTGGAAATTTTAATCAAAGAGATGATGGATTATGAAATCCCCTCTGATCTGTAATGGAAAGAAATCATACGCTTGGGTAAAACAAAGTGCAATGTCCCTGGAGCCAACAAGTGATGTACAGGTGTCACCAGTCTTGCAGAACCGATAGGAGCTCAGAATCAGACAGATGGCAGAGAAGAAGTCAAGCAGTTAGAGAAATTGTTCATTATTTTGAAACGTTTTCTTTTTGCTAATGATTGTAAATCATTTCGTATATCCAAAATTGTCAGTCAAGACTATTATAGAAGTTGAAACATTTCGGTTTCAGTTGGTTTTTGTTCATATTGTATAAGTATTGAAAGATGAGAAGTAACTAATGTTGGCAGAAGTGCACAAGCACCTTTTGGTTGTATCAAACTCTGTTTGTAATTTTTCTAAATCTGAATTGAATACAAATGCAGAAGATTTTGAAGTCTCTATGAAAAGATTCTAACGGGTGGTGATATGAGCTTTGTTTCCTTTCATCATATGTATTTCCTGTAACTTGTCATTTCATTTACGTTTTCCTCTGTTTAAATTGGAGAGTTTAAAGGCCCATAATTCATCCCGTGACGCTCTTGGCTTAAGCAATTTAAACTGTGTGATTGTCTTCTTAACTAATTCATAATTCATTTCAGTAATGCTCTGATGCAGTTATTTGTTTTCTTCATATCCCTACATGTCTTTTTATTTCAAGAGTAACTTAGATTCATCGCCTTATTTGGGCTTTGTCCTCTAGAGATTTACATAAATCGATGCATTTTTTTTGTTCACTTTCAGAATTTTGACTCCATAGCCCATAGTGTTCCCTCTTTCTCACTAGCAAGTTTATTTAAAAAAACCCCAAAACAAACAAAATATAGCCACCGATTTCCAAAGAAATATCAAGTGACACAAGAGAGCCCTCTCTGATTTGAGCAGGCTAGTGCCTCAGCTCTAAATCTGGTTGAAAGAGTTACCTCTGTCGTTTGTCTATTCATCCAGACAGATTTACAGAGTGCTAACATTCTGGCGCCATTGTTGGGGACGAAATTAAAACATTTTCCCTTAGAAGAACGACATGGTTGAGTTCTAAGGTCTGAGAGCAGTAGACACCTAGGCACATATTGGCTGTATTCCTACTTTGGCGACTCCACACATCAAAAATTCAGTTTGAAGGCGATTCCACTAGTAGAAGAATCCAAAAATTTGAATTTTCAATGGCGACTCCACTCTCAATGCAGAATCCAACTTCCAAAGCATCATTGGTGACTCCACTATCCGAAGATGAGTTCAATATCTGCAAGGTATGCTCCAATTAATCGATCTCATATTTCTGGCTTTCGAAATCGTATTCCTCACATAAATTGGCAAAAATATTTGCCTAAATTCGAATATGGGAAAGGAAATGATGTTGCCTTGCACTTGATTAGATTTCACATGCACATATGTAAATTGGGGGTTGAATTTCATGAGGATTGTTTGATGAAAATGTTTATGGCTAATTTAGAGGGGAGAGAAAGATTATGGTATAAAGGTTTAAAACCAGTGAGCTTATACTCTCTTAAGGATTTCCACATAACATTCTTTAAGCATTATGGAGAATCTAATCCTTCATTCTTGGTGTTTGAAGATTGTTGTGAATTTT
>JZKD02S1655249.1:4085-17265 GCA_000966675.3 Picea glauca
GGTTGAAAAGAGCATTGACAGGTCAATCAAGTGTTTAAGGATAGATAATGGAGGTGAGTTCATATCTGTGGAATTTGATAACTATTGCAAGGAAGTTGGGATCGAAAGACATAAGACCACGATTTATACTCCTCGGCAAAATGGTGTTGCTAAACGCATGAATAAGACTCTCCTAGAGAGAACAAGGAGCATGCTCAGCAATACCAAGATGTAATAGCAATTGTAGGTAAAAGTAGTTCTTACAGCATGATATCTAATAAATTGGTCACCATCAACTACAATAAACTGTAAGATTCCAGAAGAGGTATGGACAGGTCATTCATGTGATTTTTCAAATCTGAGAATATTTGGTTGTGATGCGTATGCTCTTATTTATAAAGATCAATGTTCTAAGTTAGATCCTAGATCAAAGAAATATGTCTTTGTTGGTTATGGTGATGGAGTTAAGGGGTATAGACTGTGGGATCCTACTGCCCACAAACTCATCATAAGCAGAGATGTAGTATTTGATGAATCCTCACTCTTAAAATCAGAATTGGTAGATGTTGAAGTGAGACAAGAACAAGTATCGCAAGTTCAGAAAATTCATTTGGAAACTCAACCATCTTCAGAAAGGCAGGAGCATGAAGAAGTTCCAGAAGAAGAAGATGAACATGTAGATGCAGGAAATATCCAAGAAACTGAGGATATGCCTCAACCATCTCTGAGGAGATCTTCATGGGTCAGGAATCCTCCTACAAGGTATGACGATTATGTTTCATATGTGGCTTTGGTTTCTATTGATGGAGAACCTAGTTGTTTTGGGGAATCAATTAAGGTATCTGAAAGTGCTCAGTGGAAGAAAGCTATGAATGAATAAATTGATGCATTAGAGATGAATAAAACATGGGACCTGGTAGAACTTCCAAAGGACAAGAAGGTTGTCGGTTGCAAGTGGGTCTACAAACTGAAAAATGGTGTTGATGATAAAGTTGAAAGGTATAAAGCAAGACTGGTAGAAAAAGGGTATTCTCAAAAGGAAGGTATTGATTTTCATGAGATCTTTTCACCAATTGTGAAGCTTGTTTCAGTTCCTATTGTGTTAGCATTGGTTACTTTACTTGATCTTGAGTTAGAGAAGCTAGATGATAAAACATCATTTTTACATGGAGATTTAGATGAGGATATATATATGGAACAACCATAAGGGTTTGTTCAGGATCACAATAAGAGATTTGTTTACAAACTTAAGAATTCATTGTATGGCCTGAGACAGTCTCCCAAGAAATGGTACAAGAAGTTTGATTCCTTCATGGTGAGCCTAAATTTTACAAGGAGTGAATATGATCATTGTGTTTACTTTAAAAAGTTGGAAAATGGCATGTTCATTATTTTGGTGTTATATGTTGACGATATGATTGTGGAAAGCAAGAGCATGGTCGAAATCAACAGGTTGAAGGCTCAGTTGTCTAGGGAATTTGATATGAAAGATATAGGAGAAGCAAAACAAATCTTAGGCATGAAGATACACAAAGTCAGGAAAAATGGTAAGCTATGGTTATCACAACAAAAGTATGTGGAGAAAATACTTATGAGATTTGGTATGAATAATATGAAACCCATACATATCCCTTTAGGTTCCCATTTAAACATTTCTTCAAGTTTATGTCCTAGTAATGATGAAGAAAAGGATTATATGTATCGTGTACCATATGTTAATGCAGTGGAAAGTTTGATGTATGCGATGGTGAGTACTAGACCAGATATTTCACATGTAGTTGGTTTTGTGAGTCGATACATGGAAAATCCAGGAAAAATGCATTAGGAAGCAGTGAAATGGGTGCTTCGATATCTTAGAGGCACAAGTAGTTATTCTATCACCTATGATGGTTCCAAAGATTCATTTTGCAGTTACGTATATTTAGATTTTTTAGGTAGCTTGGAAAAAAGGAGATCCACTTCAAGATATGTATTTACTCTTGCAGGATGACTTGTTAGTTGGATGTCAAAGCTTCAAGACATAGTTGCTTTATCCACTACTAAGGCAGAGTATATGGTTGTTTCACATGCATTCAAGGAGGCAATTTGGTTACAAGGTATGTTGGGTAAGTTTGGAAGGATGCAGGACAAGGTGAAAGTATTTTGTGATAGTGAAAGTGGTATTCATTTGGCTAGAAATCCAGCTTATCACAGTAAGATGAAGCACATTTTTGTTAAGTACCATTTTGTAAGACAGGTTGTTGATGAAGGTGGAGTGTCTTTAGAAAAAGTCCATACAAAAGTGAATTTTGCAAACATGTTTATGAAACCAGTTTTGTTAGATAAGTTATGGTGGTGTTTGGATTCTCTTGGCTTGCAGAAAAGGTGATGAATTAATTAAGGGCATGATATATCAGGGAAATTTTTGTCAAGGTGGAGATTGTTGGAAACATGCCAATAAATTTCCTCATGTGGTCACATGCACATGCACATGCATGCAATATATTTATGAAATGCCCATGTAACTATGTGATCTATTCATGATCAGTTTGTATAACTAAGTGATAGATGTTATATATGTGAGCATACCCATAGAGGTGGAGTACAATGTGAGTGAAATCGAGTACAGTGTGTGAGGAGAGGATGGTTGTATGCCTATCAAGACTATTGTAATTCTCCCTTGAATAATACAAAGATCGATAATCATTGCCCGTGGTTTTTTCCCTCGTTGGGTTTCCGCATAAATCACTGTGTCAAATTGTGATTGCTACTGTGTTGTGTTTGCTTTGTTATTCTCATTTTTTATGCTCTATTTTACTTCTGTTGCTCAACACATATGTTTTCCATGTGCGAAATTCAATATTTTAATACGACTTGTTGTGAATCTAGTACGATATTGATTGTCATTGTTCTGGTTACAGTGATATTGTAATGTTTATGTTTATGAGTCTCAATAACAAAACCTCATGCGATTAATATTTGTGTTCTTGTGACAAATTATTTTTTAGTTTCATAGATCTAAAAAAAACTGTAAGTGCTCCATCGTGAATAAAATTAAGATTATATATATATAACAACCACCTTCGACACCTTTAAGCTATTTTATGGTATTTTAAAGATTAAAACTTCACCTTTCAAATATTTGAGGGCACTTTTAAGGATTATGCTCTTGGGCTCAATTGTCTAATTATTTAAGAATTAGATTATTAAATGATAAAGAGATTGAAGTTTTTTGGGGGGATTGAGAGGGATATATTGTATTTCATAAATTTTTATAAATAATTTAAATATTTTTTAAAATTATAATAAAAGATATAGATATTTTTAAGATTAGAAATTTAAATAAGTTGATATTATTTTTATAATCATTTTATTATTAATGATAATTAATTTTTAAAAATAAATTATTAGTGAGATTGAATTTTTTTGAGTTGAATTTTTTTAAATAGAAGGTGAGATATTTTATTGGAGAATTTTTATTAATAGTTTAAATATTTTCATAAAAATTATAAATTAAATATAGATATAATTTAAATTTATAAATTTAAATAGGTTAAATATGTTTTTATAATCAAATTTTGTTGATGATAAAATATATAAATTAATTTTTTATTAAAAATATATATGAATTTTTTCCAAGGAAAAAAGTCAATCAATTTTATTCATATAAACAAGATTACAAAGTGATGTTGGATAACATTTGAGAGTGTCTTCTAAGGCTTATTGCTTAAGACTTCAAACAATCTTTTCTCTATACATATCTTGAGAATAAAAAAATATGTAGAGTTTTTCCACGTCAAGAGAATAAGTTGTTGTTGTCCCAAAAAAACCAACCTAGTTAACACGAATATTTTAAAACCAAGGGTCATGAAGATGAGAAAAAGAGTGTCCTCATAAGAAATTGAATATCTCATAGGTCCCATTTTCCATCTCAACGACTTCTTTAGATAAACGATTTGCTTCAGTGTTCCAATCCCTATAAACATGTGCAAAGATTATATGAGATAAGGTTGATTAAATGTTCAGAATGTTAAGAAATCAAGGTTGCGGTGTAAATCCCCTCAAGATGAATTCTCCTTTCATCCATTGAATAACAAGAAAGGAATATCCAAGAATTTGAATTTGAGTAACTCCACATCTAGATGGCCTTCTCTCCCAAGTGTACAAGAAGAACTTTACTCTTGTCCCAATTTGTCGTTACTGCAATGAGGGAGTCTTGGCATTCAATAAATTGATTATGTAACATTGGAAGTAGTCTTATTGAGCTCTGAAGTTTCTTCTCCACCTTTTCCATCCCGTGGTTAAACATATAGACATGTTCCTTCAAGTGCTTGTACTCTTCTTGAAGTTGAGCATTGATATCCCTTAAGTCTTCAAATCATTCTCTATTTTCTTTTCCCATGTTGATTTTATGCTCTCTTCAAATTTTCAGCAGTTATGTCACGGTTAAGGATTCAACTTCTCTAATATTAATATGATGTGTAAATGAGGGACTTATGGCCCACTCGCTTCACCAACACAGATATTATGTGGAATTTTATTTATGAATTTTGTCTCTATGTTCCTGGTCTTCAAAATGGCTACCATGCCTATTCTCTTTGTAACTTCTACTTCGGATTGATTATCTCGCTCCTTTCTCCTTGGAACATTTGTTTACTTTCGTATGGCATCTAGCAAGTCTTCCCTATCTTTTGAGAAGAATGGGATTCATTCCTTCCTTCTCAATATGCAAGTGGTTACAATATCTGAGGCTGTCTCATGTTAGGAATAAGAGAGAGATTAATAACATAAAATAGGCACAAGAAAAATATCAAGCACATGACACCATGATTTATCTTGGAAAACCCTTATGGGAAAAACTAGACAAAGATATATTTGTTCCCTTAACCAAATCTGGCCAAGCCAACCAATTAAAATGGAGAATACTAAGTCTATTTAAAGGCTTCATTACATGAAATTAACAGGAACAATACCATAAGATACCAAAACCATTCGCCCAAAAACCACCACTATTGACCTCCTCATTGACTCTTTCACCGATTCAAGTTTAACCCAACAATACCCCCTTTAAACTTGACTTGGAGTAATTATCCTACCCCCCTCAAAGTTTATTACTAGGGTATTCGGGAATCCAGCATGTCCATCCCCTTATCACCTAGGTCTGTGTATATACTTTATTGGTAATTTACCAAAGGTATGCATGCCTAACCAGGTCTTACATGTTTTCTCATTTACATGTAATTTTCCATAATAATAATATATTTTTTACTTAGTGTTGTTATTTCCTTCAAGACTCCATGGGAATGGACTCACCACGTTCAATGCTTATTTTTTACCGGCACTTACAAATGCTTACATCCTCTTACATTGGCGTTGATTTAACCTCCACTTTCTTCTTCACCATCATATGCGACAGATTTGAAACACTAATAGATCTAGACTTCTTCGTAACAAATCAACTCTTGCTACCGGTAGATCTGAAAAATTATAACACACCCAACCTGTAATGTCCCCAACTAGGATATTATGTTTCCAGCTTATTATTTTAATCAAATGCTTTGAAAAAAATGTTTTGAGATGGTTGGTTACTTATGACAAACAATTTACATGTAAACTAATAGTATACATCTTATAAAAATGCATTGCAAGTACATAAAATGGAAGAGATGATAATGGCATTTATTATGGATGGAATCTTCAGAAATCATAGCAATACAAATCTCTACTAGTTGTAACAATACTTGCATCAAAAACTAACCTCGCAGATCTTTATTGGTTGCAATGGCAATTGCATAATCACACACATAAAGAAAACAAAACCTGGAATGTCGACATGATACGGATTATTTTCGGCACGAAAAGAGAACGGAGATATAATAAATAAATGCACAGAGATATCGCGGATATCCAAGAATATGACAAAAATATATCAGAGATGCAACCATAAACACAGAGATACAGTAATACATGATTTATATTAATGAAAGAAATGTACAGAGACTGTAAAAATACAGAGTGAAAGACTCACTAGAATGGTGGCATCTTATCTCTGAGAGGAGATGTAACGGCTACTCACATTCGTGAGAACATGGTTACAATGAGGCTCTAGAAGCCTTTTTACAATAAATAGGAATGTTAAAAACCCTAGACATCCAAAAACCTAACCCTAGGAGATGAAGCATCAAAAGTCATGTGGGCCTCGTTTGGGTAAGTCAATACATCAACTTCCCGAGGTCGTAACTTTGGCATCTTATATCTGTTTGGCGCACATGATACATCGTTAGAAATATCTATCTGAGGACTACAACTGTTGACAACGAATATCAAGTCTAGAACAGACTCATGTTCGTCGAAGGTTTGATGCCCAAAAAACGTCGTTTAGGGCCTCAAAACAGCTCTAGAAGTTCAAGACCTGAAAAACTACCAAAAATAGTAAATTACCAAAATTGCCAGAAAATTGTTTTGAGCCAGTTGGGAAAGGTGGGTGGCCACTGATATCCACCTGGATCATCCTGAATACATTGCATAATATACACTCATGTAACCCTCGTCGTTCATAGTCAATCAGTCGCTACAAACCCTCGATCATATAGGTCCTCGCAGGACACGACTTCTCATCTAGTGGGGCCTTGTGGGGCCCCCTTTACTCAAACCGCGGGGATGCCTTCAACCCCAATTTATTTGAAACCCTGTTGACACCTGCAAATGTCTGAGCTTGGCCTCTTCCAGAAATTTTCGTAAACCTCCTGCATACTTTGGTATCCCTCCAAATATAAGAAAAATCCCAAGGGAAGCTCCAATGGTAGTCCTAGATGGACTCCCCTCTTGTCTGGCTAGGGTGTGTATTGCACCACCGAAACTAGATTACATTAGTGGAAGGGTTTTTCTAAACCCCAACGAAACAATGGCTCCAAGAGAACCAATCAAGAGTTAAAACAAATCATAATCCCAAAGAGAAGGGTTACCCCTCTATTTATCCTTCCTCTAGGCCTTCTAGATATTTCCTTTTTTTACCAAATCAAACCCTCACTTTGTTTTCCCTCCAATTTCATTTAAATATAATTATTTATTTTATTTAATGTCACTTTGGGATTTGTCATTATTTTATCCTAGTAACACCAATTAAACCTCCTTGACTCCATTTTTCCTTCCTGACTATAGCCTATGGAAGTTGTATAGGATATTGAGTCATCCTCTATCATGATCAATTGGAAGGGGACATTACGGTCCTCCCTTCCCAAGATTGATTTTCCTCAAGAAACTCTAGATCAGGGTGTTGTAAGATTTTCTCTCCTTTCCAAGTAGCATATTTTGTGAGAAATCCTCTCCATAAAACCAAATACTCTCGAATGAATATGCTCCTCAACCTCCATTCCCTGACATCAAAACTCCTCTTGGGACCTAGAACCAACTACCCTTCCTCATCTAATGGAGGAATATCTGTCAAAGTGGTGACATGTTGTCCCAATGCCTTCTTGAGGCAAGATACATGGAAGGTGTTGTGAATCCTGCTACCCTTTGGTATCTCCAACTCGTATTCTACCTCCCCAACTCTCTTGATCACTCTGTAGGGTCCATAAAAGAGAGGTTTCAACTTATCTGCACCACTCTTCTTCAATGATGATTTTTTGTAAGGTTGTAACCTAAGAAAGACTAGGTACCCAACCTCAAAGTTATTTTCTACCATGTTCCTATCTACATACATCTTCTATTGATTTTGAGCGGCCTACAAATTCTCCTTCAGGACTCTCAATATGTTATGGCTTTCCTACAACCAATATTTGGCTTTGGGAACTATGCTCTCCCCAAACACCAAATCCAAAAAAGATGGAGCATCATAGCCATATAATGTTCTAAATGGGCTCATCCCAATGAGTGGTATTGTAACAATTATCCCCAAGATGCAACCATTTTATCCATGCTCGCTCCTTCCCAAACACATAGTTCCTCAGGTACCCCTCGATCCATTTGTTTACTATTTCGATATGTTCATCTATCTAGGGGTGGTAGCTATTACTAGGTGTCAACTCTATCCAAGATAACTTGAACAAATCCTTCCAAAATGCTCTGAGAAACCTGTCATCCCAGTCATTGACTATGTTCCTCGGAAGACCATGGAGTCTAAACACCTCCCTGAAGAATATATTTTCTACTTGATATGTGTTTTACTATGAAGGAATGGCAAAGAAGTGGGAATATTTAGTCAGTTTGTCCACTACCAAGTAGATACAATCCCTTCCTTGCACCTTTGGAAATCTCGTGATGAAGTCCATGTAAATTTTATCCCACTTCTTCTATGGAATCGGGAATGGCTGAAGCAGTCCCACGAGATGTGTAAATTTCGACTTGTTTTGTTGGAAAGTCATGCACTCCCTCACATGACAAAGTACATCCTCCTTGAGACCCTTCCAAAAGAATCTCTCCCTCACATGTCTATAGGTATTCAGATACCCTTGGTGCCCTACCAGCGATGCGTCATGTATTGGCCTCAAAATATTGTCCTTGAGTTTGGACTTAGGGACAAGATAGATCATGTTTTTGTAGTAGATGATGTCATCCACTATCCTATACATGTCATCCTGAATACTACCCTCCATCAACCCACAAGTGAAGGTGTTCTTGGAGTATTCCACCAAAATAATGGAATTCCAGTCTGTTGAGATATTTGTCATGGAGAAAGTTGCAGGTCTCCTGGATAAGGCATCATCAACTATTTTATTATTCCCATTTACATACTCAATGTCAAAATCATATGCCTACACCTTACTCACCCATTTTCGTTGTCTCTCGTTCATATCCCACTGCTCCAAAAAACATCTCTAGCTGTTATGGTCAGTCTTAACCACAAAGCGTCCTCCTACCAGGTATTGTCTAAACTTTTCCAATTCCTACATGATGGCCAACATCTCGTTATCATAGATTGGATAGAGCTTCGTTATCTCTCTTATATTTCTTCTCTCTAAAGTTATTGGGTGTTGGTTATGCATTAGTACTACTCTTATCCCATCACTAGATGCGTCACACTCCAGGACAAAAGGATGCATGAAATATGGGAGTGATAATACTGGGAAATTTTCCATCACCCTCTTCATTATTTTAAATTCTACATGTGCATCCTATGACCATTAGAATGCCCCCTTCTTGGTGAGGTCTATCAATGGCGTAGCCAATCGTGAAAAGCATTTCACAAAGAGCCTATAATAACTACATATCCCGAAGAATCCTCACAAATATATGAGTGATCTGGGGGTGAGACAATATAAGATTGTCTGGATCTTCTCTTGATGTACCTTTACTCCCTCAAGACCAATTACGTGCCCCAAATAGAGGATCTCTATCAACCCAAAATTTCACTTTTCCTCCTTGGAAAAAAGTGACTTCTCCTCCATAATGGTGAGAATCTTCTCCACATGCTTCAAATGTTCCTCCCACGTCTTGTTGTAGATCATAAGATTGTCAAATAACACTAGTAAGAATTTCCTCAATTGTTTGTTGAAGATATGGTTCATGCATGACTGAAAGGTATCTAGTGCATCTATCAACCCGAAGGGCATGACTAGAAACTCATAGTGCCCATAGTGGCACCTGAATGGTATTTTATGGATATCCTCCTCTCTGACCCAAATCTGGTGGTATCCTAATCGTAGATCAACCTTTGAGAAGTACAATGCCCCATGCAGCTTGTTTATCATCTCATCAATCCTGGGTACCGGGTATCATTTTTTTTATGGTCTTCTTGTTCAGTTCCATGTAGTCTATGTACATCCTCGTAGTTCCATCTTTCTTCTTCACTAGTACAACTGAAGAAGTGAATGGTCTAGAACTAGGCCTAATATGTCCCATCTCCAGCAAATCCTTTATGGCCTTCTATATTTCATCCTTGAACCTCTTTGGATGCATGTAGGGTGTGGTGATCACAGGCTTTGACCCTTCTTATAGCTCAATGACATGATCAAATCCTTTGTTCGGTGTTCTCCCTACTAGAAATGGTTCAAACACTCTTTCATGCTTTCCAAGCAATGCCTAGCTATCCACATGGTAACAATGGTGATCTTGTGATTGATTCTCCATGGTGATTAAGCACTTTGTTGTGCAAGCCATGTCCCTGTGTCTAAAAAGGGCCTCCATGCATTGGTAATACACAATCCTGGAGGCACCTATTGACATACCTCTTAGGATGACTCGTTGTCCACCCTTGTCCTAGAAATCCATCCTCATGTCTTGATAATTCTTGCAGATATCTCCCAATGAGTACAACCACTTAACTCCTAGCACCACATGAGTGTTTTCTAAATATACAACACAAAATTCATCGGTCAACATATAGTTTCCCAATTTTACTCCCAATCCCACGATCCGCTAAGTACATGCCATGTTGTACGCATCTACTACTACCACATTGAATCGCTCGAATTCCTTCGTATGGATTTGTCTCTTGGTGACAAGTGCAACATAAATGAAGTTGTGGGTGGCCCCACCATCAATCAATGTTATGACCCTCTACCCCTGCACAACGCCTCTGACCCTGAAGGTGTAGTGTTTAGGGACTCTTAAAAGTGTGGTAATGGTCACTCCCTTGGTGTTATCTTGCAATAGCGCATACTCTATAACATTGAGGTGTGATGTATCACCATTGTCCTATCTAATTCCCTCATCATCACCGCCATCCTCCTCATCAGAAACTACCTCAATATAATGAAATTTTCATTTTCCCATACATCGATGACCTAGTTCCCACGAATCCTTGAAACTATAGAAAAGATTCTTCATCCTTAGTTCTCTCTGAGTTTCCTCATCCAACCTGTCCTTCCCTGTCCATGTCTTATGGGGAGGTTTTGACACCTAACCCTTCTGTGGGATAAATGCTTTTGTCAATGTCTTATTGGGGACTATATTTTCCATATCCTAGGTCTTCATGATAGCTTCCTATAGTGTTTATTTGGCCTAAAATACTTTACCCAACTTCTTAAGGGTTCATCCAATCCCTCTGTGAATAACATCACTAGTCTCTGCTCAAAAACATCAATCACCATGATTTCCATTTGATAGAATTCTATGACATATTCCTCTCATGTACATGTCTTCCTCATCTATGCCAACTATGTGACATATGATCCCCCATAGATCCCTCTACTTCTACATCTTCTGACGATTTTGATCACGGGGTGGGTTGTTTCCCTCGTCCTCTAGTTTTCCTTGGCATCAATTCCTCAAGAAATCATAGGTTGGAAATATCACCAACCATTATACCATTGTAATGTCCCCAACTAGGATTTTGTGATTCAAGCTAATTTTTTTAATCAAATGCTTTGCAAACAATGTTTTAAGGTGGTTAGTTACTTATGACTAATAGTTTTCATGTAAACTCATAGTAGACATATTATCAAAACAAATTGCAAGTACAAAAAATTGATGAGATGAACATGAAATTTTATTATGGATGAATGTTCAGAAATCATAGTAATAAAAATCATTATTGATTGTAACAATAACTTCACCAAACACTAACCTCACATATCTCTATTGGTTGCAATATCAACTACGCAATCACACACACAAAGAAAACAAAAATTGGAATGTCGCCATGATCCTCATAAATCCATTGCATAATATCCACTCTTGTAACCCTCGTTGTTCAAATCCAATCGGTCACTACAAACCCCAGATCGTAGAGGTCTTCACGGGATGCATTTGCTCATCTAGAGGGACCTTGAAAGACACCCTTTACTTGAACCATGGGGATGCCTTCAATCTCGGTTTCTTGGAAACCCTCCTGACACCTGCAAATGTCTGGGCTCGTCCTTATCCAGAAAGTTCCATAAAACTCCTACATAATTTTGTATCCCTCCAACCATAAGAAAACTCCCAAGTAAATCTCTAATGGTAGTCTTAGATGGACTCCCCTCCTGTTCAACTAAGGTGGGTATTGCACCACCAAAACTAGACTACAGTAGTGGAAGGGTTTTTCTAATCCCCAACAAAACAATGGCTCCAAGAGCACCAATCAAGAGTTCAAACAAATCATAATGCCAAAGAGAAGGGTTACCCTTCTATTTATCCTTCCTCCAAGCCTTCTAAGACTTTCCCCTTTTTTATCAAATCAAAGCCTCACTTTATTTTCCCTCCAATTTCATTTAAATATTATTGTTTATTTTATTTTATTCCACTTTAGGACTTGTCATTATTTTAAGCTAGTGACACCAAATAAACCTCCTTGACTCCCTTTTTCTTTGTCGACTACAGCCTACGAGAGTCGTATAGTTTATTGAGTCATCCTCCATCATTATAAATTGGAAGGGAACATTACCCTAAACATCATTAGGAAAGTGGGGTATAAAAAAATTTAAAATCTTTCCTCTAAATTAACTTTCTTATGAGTCATTCCAAAACCAATTCTGAGCTCACCAGCTAAATCCACTCCTTGATAGATTTATAATGCCTATAAGCATGATAAAATCCGAGTTTAGAATTGAAAGACATGGCCTCTTAAATTTCTCTAACTTTTCTCCTGCCAAAACCACCTCATGCCCATGTAGAACCCATGTAATTCCTTGTCACATGTACCATCCTACATGGTAGACATGTGTATTTTAATGTGTTGAAATAGTTATCGAAACCTCGGTGCATAACCATGTAAATCCAAAAATATAGAGATCCAGATTTCTTTGCAAACCCTCGCAAACAAATTTTCAGATTCTGTAAATATGGAGATTCATATTTCCTCATAAATCGACTTTGGAATTATTCTAGACTCCAAATATTTGGATGTGCAACCCTGACTGGGAACCTTGGCACATCTAGAAATTTGGGATCTGAAAAAACTCACTAATCCCCTTTTAAATGAGAGTTGGATATGGATGTCTAATAAGCAAAATTTGGACACGGGAATAGACGTGGCACAACACATGTATCATTGTGGCATGACATTGGGGTTGATGGGGCATGTTGATGAGACACTCACACATACTAGCTAACATCACGGTAGAACTCTATGATGGAACCTTGAGATATCCAGGAATCCAGGATTTCTTGAAATTTGAATTAATGAGGTCGTATTTTTGGGTGTTGATCACTTCACAAACCTATCCCTCAATGGAACCATGACATATCCAAAAATATGGAATCTAGAGAAATTCCTATGTTGCATTATTTGAAAAGATGGATTTCTAGATTATGGATATGACATCACCTAAGACATGTGGCATGGCATCCTACATGACAT
>JZKD02S1655249.1:36469-57366 GCA_000966675.3 Picea glauca
ATACCAAAGGTAGTTCCAACTACTGCCCCACCTAAACAGTGCTGCAAGGTAGTATCTCATACTACAAAATTCATCTTCTCCACAATCTATTCAAAAGGGGAACAAAAGGATACTGTAACCACTACAGCCTCGTCCCAAGCACCTTCTATCCACCAGAAGCAGGTCTACAAGGTTGCAGCAAAGCACAAAGATTCCTTCTGCATAGATTCATCTCATGTAGCCAGACTGGTTAAAAAGGTCCAACCCTTCCAGCGACAGGTTCGTGACAACCTTCAACAAACCAAGCAGCGCGATGGTTCCAACAAGGAAAGCAACTCACCAAGATTCAGATTCAGCAATCGCTTTCCTCTCTCCCCCAGAAACTCAACGCAATGGAGACCATTGCTTCCTAAGGAGGGAGGATTGATCCAGGTGGATATCGGTGGCCACCCACCTTCTCCAACTGGCCCAAAACATGTTTCTGGCAATTTTGGTAATTTACTATTTTTAGCATTTTTTAACTTCTGGGGCCATTTTAAAGCCCTAAACGATGTTTTTTGAGAAAACGGGGAGGAACATGGATTGTAGATCATGTTGTAGACCCAAAATTTGTAGTTCTCATATAGATCTTTCCAATGAGCTATTGAGCGCCCCAAACGGAGATCCTATGCAAAAGTTACGCCCCTGGGAAGTTGACATATCAACTACCCCCATCGAGGCCCAGAAACCTTTTGGATTTTCATCTTCCGGGATTAGGGTTTTGGATTTTACTTATGTTAAAAAGGCCCTTAGAGCCTCATTTTAATAATCATCTTCACACGAATGCGAGTAGCTGTCACATCTCTTCTCAGAGATAAGCTATCACCATTCTAGCGAGTCTTTCACTCTGTATTTTACAGTCTCTGTCCATTTATTTCATTAATAGAAATCGTGTATTACTGTATATCTGTGACTCTTGTTATTTCCACTATATCTCTGTTATATTTTTGTCTCTCTTGCAATATCTCTAAATATTTATGTGTTATATCTCCACTCTCATTTCGTGTCAAAAATAATCTGGATCACACACTCACGATCTATATTGAATGAAGGATGATTACATCATTATATAGGAAACTAACCTACTTAGATGGTTACAAAAAACTCCAGATAACTAGACTCTACTTACGCTACTGACTCTGTCAACTAACGCTTACAACTGAGGCTTACAACTGACTCTTACTCCATTATTTCCAAGTCTCCCCCTTAATGGAGAATGGATTGACTTATACACCTAACATCTCCCTAAACAACTCAAACTTAATCTTTCCAAGAGGCTTAGTGAAAATATCAGCAGCATTTTCACTAGTATTACAATACATAAAAGCTATTTCATTTGACTGCAACTTTTCTCTAATAAAATGAAATTGAGCATAAACATGCTTTTCCTTGCATGAAAAATCGGATTCTTCGCAAGATTGATTGAACTTTGATCATCACATTTGATCATTGTAGGTTCCTTTCGTTCTTTTCCAACATCTTGAAGAAGTCTTCTTAACCAAATAGCTTCACAAGTTGATGCACACAAGGCTTTATATTCTACTTCAGTAGAAGACAAATATACAGTAGGTTGTTTTTTACTGCTCCATGAAACAACCCTGGATCCAATGCTAAGTGCATATCCAGTGGTTGATCTTCGATCATCTGGATTTCCAGCCCAATCAGAATCTGAGTAACCTGTCAACTCAACATCAAATGCATCAGTATATTTAATACCATAATCAAGTGTTCCTTTTATATACCTGAGTACCGCCTTTTCTGCATTCCAATGGCTTTCTAGAGGTTTCGCCATAAACTGACTTAACACACTCACAGAGTATGCAATATCAGGTCTAGTTGTGGTGAGATAATTCAAAATACCCACCATTTGTCTATACATAGTGACATTCACCTCCTTCGAACCATCATCACAAGAAAGTTTCACATTTTGTTGCATGAGAACAGTAGAAGACTTACACTTATCCATTTTAAATCTCTTAAGTACTTCTCTGATATACTTACTATGACAAACAAAAGTTTGGCCTGCATTTCTCCAAACTTCAAGACCTAGGCAGTAATGTAACTCACCAAGATCTTTCATTTCAAAAACTTGTGACAACTGCTCCTTGATTTCATCAATTAAATACTCTGCATTTCCTGTAATTATCAAATCATCAACATATAAGGAAATCAATACTATATACCCCTGCTCATCAAATTTGGTATACAGATTTGGATCACTTTTTCTCCTCATAAAACCTTGTTGAAGAAAGAAAGATTCTATCTTCTCATGCCATGACCTAAGTGCCTGTTTTAGTCCATACAATTCTTTCTTTAACTTACACATTAAGTGTTCTTGCCCTTGTTCCGCAAACCCTTCAGGTTGAGTAAGGTAAACCTCTTCCTTTAACTCACCATTCAAAAATGCAGATTTAACATCTAATTGGTGTAGCTTCCAATGATACTTTGTAGCTAAAGCAATTAACAATCTGATAGTATTCAATTTAGCTATTGGTGCAAATGTTTCAGCATAATCAATACATTTTGTTTGTGAATACCCCTTTGCAACCAGTATAGCCTTATATTTGTCTATACTACCATCTGATTTAAATTTGGGTTCGTATATCCATTTGCATCCAATGGGATTTTTATGTTTAGGCAATTTAGTCAATTCCCAAGTATTATTTTTCATTATAGATTCATATTCTTCCTCCATTGCATTTCTCCATTCATCATGTTCATTGGTTTCATCAAAACTCATGGGTTCTATGACATTTGAAATGATACTCATTAGGGAATAGTCTTTATACCTCTTAGGGAGTCGAACCTGTCGTGAAGATCTTCTCAACTGATTATCTTCCTCCCCACTTTGTGAATATTTGTCTTTGCCTCTAGGTGAACTATGACTGCTTGAATTGTCCATATCACTAAGTCCTTCTTGTTGTTGATGTTGTTTTTATTGTTGTGGTTGCTTCTATGATGGTTGTTGTTTCTCTTATTTAACTCCTTCATCAAGAAGTCTATGCCATTCCTCATGATTGTTATTGTCATGATTTCTTGCTTCCTACTCATGGAAAAGTACATCTCTACTTGCAAATACTTTATGAGTAGAAGGATCAAACAGTTTGTATGATTTAAATTCATAACAATACCCAATGAAAATACATTTAATGGCTTTAGCATCCAATTTATTCCTATTCTCCTTTGGAATATGAGCAAAAGCCTTACACCCAAATACTTTCAAATTGTGAACTGCAGGTTTGTAACCATACAAGGCTTCAAAAGGAGTAACATTATCAATACAGCTTGTTGGACTTCTATTCTTTAAATAAAATGTAGCATTTATGGTTTCATCCCAAAATGCATTTGAGAGATTCTTACCTTTCATCATACTGCGTGCACACTCTACCAAAGTTTTGTTTTTCCTTTCAATGACTTTGTTCTGCTATGGAGTGTGAGATACTATAAATTTTTGTACTATTCCATGATCTTTGCAATATTTGATGAAGTCCTCTGATTTATACTCTCCCCTTTGATCTGAACGGAGGATTTTGATGGATTTTCTTATCTACTTTTCCACCATGGTTCTGAATTCCTTAAAGTACTTGAAAACATCACTTTTTCTTCTAAGAAAATAAACCCATGTGTATCTTGTGCAATCATCAATAAATAACAGAAAGTAAAATGCACCTCCTAAAGACCTAGTCTACATAGGCCCACAAACATCAGTATGCACAAGATCTAACACATCTCTCTTTTTCCTATCAGGATTAGAGGGGCATTCATCTCTGTGCATCTTTCCTAATGTACATCCATCACAAGCAACATTCTCATTCTTTGACATGGGAAGTCCTTCAACCATATTATTTTTCTGTAATAACAATAAATCAGGATGATTGATGTGGCCATACCTTTGATGTCAAAGAATCTATGTTGGCATAGTTGAATAAGTCAATGTGTGATGTGCTTTGCTGGTAACATCAATTTTGTATAGGCCTCCTGCTCTGACTCCTGTTGCAATAGTTTGGAAGTGGTCCAGCAGATCCTTCACTATGCAATAATTCTTGAAGAATTCAACCTTCAAGTTCTTATTTGTAATGGTGGACACAGAGATCAATTTTTTCTTTATTCCTGGCACATACACCACATTGCAAATGTGACGAACAGTACCATTTGACAATGTCATAGGAATTTCTCCATATCCCTTGATCTGATGAGCGCGGTCATCTCCAAGATATATGTTGGCACCATTCTGTGTTTCTTTAAAATTAGCATACCAGTTCTTATTACAAGTCATATGTATTGATGCTCTGGAATCCACAAACAAGGCATCAATATTGTCTGTTTCAGTAGATAAAGAAGTGTTAGACACAAACAGCCTAAGATCCCATGAATCAAAATTCGGGGGTTCATCAATATCATCACTAACAATAAATAATATGAGATCATGATTTGAATATTTTTTTTCATAATGACCTAAATGTGTTCTAGGTTTATTCCTAGCCTCATCACTCTTCTTCTTATGACAGTCTTTAACAATATATCCAGGTTGCCCACTATAAAAACAACTCTTTGACTCATTCCTGTTAGATTTCATACCTTGATTTAGCCTTGGAGATTGTCTTCTCTACGATGAACTGCCTCTATGCCATGAATTTCCTCCTCTGCCTCTTTCTCCTAATCTCCCTCTCACGGATCTCTTATTTGACCACAGAGCCAAATATTTATTCTGAGGCTTCAGATTCTCGCGCCTCTCTTCCTCTTGCAGCATAATACCTGTTAGTTCTTCAAACATAGGAGGTTTCTCCCTTGCTGCGAGACCTATTATGAACATATGATAATCTTCTAGCATACCATTTAAGGTAATAGTGACCAAATCAGTGTTGGAAACAGTTTCCCCTATATTTACTATCTTGTCTTTCACCTCTTTAATACGACCCAAAAATGAACTAACAAATTCATTTCCACTCATCTTAACGCCTAACAATTTAGTTTTCAGGAACAAAATGCCATTTGTGTTGCTAGTTTCATACAATGCTTTAAGCATTGTCCATGTTTCAACAGAAGTTGTAGCTTCTTTAATATGTGGAATTATGTTATCTTTAACAAACATGCACAACAATGCCTTTGCCTTGTTTTCGCACTTGTCCCAATCTTGAATCTGTGTTGTTGTCACACCTACAACTGCATCAGGTTTCACTTTAGTTCCCTTCGCAATGTTCCAAACACCATAGCCCTCCATCAGTGTCTGCATCTTGAATTTCCAGTTAATGAAATTTGAGCCATCTAGCTTGTTGGATTCATTGAGGTAGGTCTCCGCCAGAGGATTCACCATCTCTGCAAATGTTTGCTTGTTCAATCAGACAATGGATCCTTGTATCACCAATGGTGAATCACCAAGAATATCAAACTTTCGTCAAGTTTTATCCTGTGATGAGCAGTCTATCACTCTGCCTTCAGATCCACTGATCCAACTCTACCTCTGTTCTCATCTTTCTTAAAAGAAATATAAGAATAAACTTTAAAAATGAAATCTTAACATCAATCATGCATGCACCCACCTTTAAATCATGCATGCACCTTTAAATCATAACCCCACCTCACATAAAGCTTAATATCCAAAATATCCACCTTTTAAAAGAAACTTTATACCTCACTTTCAAATAATCAAACGCATACAAATGTGGCACTCTTATTCAATGCTTTGCATATAAAAAGAAACTCTCTTATATTTCAGCTCATGCAAATGCATGCAAATCACACTCATGCATGCATGAAAATCATGAATGACTCATAAAACCCACGCTTCCTCTTTCAATGCTCCAATAAAAACAAAACCTCAAACTATAACCTCACGCTTCAAAAACTCATGATTTGCACCAGATCACCTGGACCAATTCAAATATTTTGGGGAAAGCTCTTTATTACATACCTTCACGATTTTCAAACTCATGAAAACCTTCATGATTTTCAAACTCCACGCATTTTCAAACTCATGAAAACCTTCACGATTTTCAAACTCCACGCATGCAAAACTCATATAAAAAAATATAACCTTCACGATTTTCCTTCCACGAGCTCATGTGATCTGCACAAACATAGGCAATTTAGCACCTCACGCTACCTTAGAGTGCGGGGAGTCTGCACCTCACAATTCACTTGGGTGCGAGAATCTTTAAATATGTCTGCACTGTAATAAAGAGTTGGAGTGCGAAAATTAGAGGTTTATAAATGCGTTGAAACTTTGAGTAGTATGACACCGCACCCTTCTAGAGGAGGGACATGCAGACTTCAATAAATTTATGCACCTTACTCTCGTGGCTTTGATACCAACTTAGAAATGTGAGAAATAAACACACGGTGAGGCCATGCTCACAGTCTATATTGAATGAAGACTAATTACATCATTATATAGGAAACTAACCTACTTAGATTGTTACAGCAAACTCCAGATAACTAGACTCTACTTACGCTACTGACTCTATCAACTGACACTTACAACTGACTCTTACTCCATTATTTCCAATTCGAACTCCAACCAGCAAGGCTATCCTTATTGTGGCCCAAAATTGATTTCTATAACAATGCTAAAAATATTTCTTCAAATTCAAAGAAATATCATTTTTTTGTCCTTGCATGCATAATCGATCTCTCTCAATACCAAAATGATTCATCTATATCATAAAAACCATTCCATCTCCATAACGGGAAGTTTTGTCCTCTTGGCCAAATCAACTTCTTCAATGGCCAAAATCCAAGAATACAAATCAGATTATGTTTTCTCTATAGAGTCTATTTCTCCAACTAGGAAATTGTAGCTACCATTGGATTACATCTCCATATCAATTTTTATTGGTGACATGATTCTTTTCATGGAAACTTCTCCTTAAACTATCAATTTGACTCTATTCATCAATTTGACTACTCCCTTTTGGAATC
The DNA here is from genome assembly GCA_000966675.3 of Picea glauca. Classification (NCBI taxonomy): domain Eukaryota; kingdom Viridiplantae; phylum Streptophyta; class Pinopsida; order Pinales; family Pinaceae; genus Picea; species Picea glauca. The sequence goes on from JZKD02S1655249.1 coordinate 43,406, forward strand.
ACTTCAATTTAATGCAAATCCACCCCTTCACACATCCCATGGAGATGTCGCACATCTTTCCAGCCTGCAAATGACCTGTATAGCCCCTATATTGTTTGTGTATGGCCAACCATGACCTCCAACCAACTTTAAAAAGTTGAATTTTTTTATTAGAATGGTCTTTCTACAGCCAATGGTCTGCTTCACACAATGAATCATTGAATTTAAGGGCTGAGAATGGCAACTTGATTGATAATTTACAACATAAAATTTCTCATAGCCATTTATCTTGGGGATTCCATGAGATGGATTCTCATGGATGCTCTATGTCATCTAATCATTTTTATTCTTCCCAAAAATTACTAGAAGTTGGTTTTGAACAATAGATATCAACAATACATCCTAAAATTCCTCATATCTATTCACTTAGCACAATTGAGGTATCAATTCCATCCAATAACTATTAAAAAATTTAGAACAACCCATTAAACATTAGTAAGAGAAACATCTAAAACATATCTATAAGAATCCTCATTGCAAATAAAATCAATCACGTAATGGACATAGTGATTTTACCCTAGAAACCCAAATGGGAAAACCAACTTCAAATGTTTGCTCAATTATCATTTTGGTGATCTCTAGTTACAATTGCAACTCATGGCCCTCTATGAATCCTCAACAAAAATCCCTTTGAGAGTGAAAGAATAAAAATAAATAGAAAGCATTGGGGTAATGGGAATCCAACCGGGAGTTGAATAATCGTGATCGCTTGAAGCGACATCTGCAAGATTAGGGTTCACATGCACCAGCAACCCTCCCACCCTGACCATGTCTGAACTCATCTGCACACCTCTGATCGCCTCTACACCCTGGTATCGATCACCACAGAAGAATGGTAACAGAAGGGAGGGTGAAAACCCCCTCCTACCGCAATGCTGTCGCCAACGATTTGGAGAACTCGTGGGTGCACAGACCATCTTTTGAGCCCCCATTGCACCTACGAGACCAATATCTACAGGAAGAGATGGATATTAGCAAAGACTCAAACATGGATGTTGAGTCCTCACATCCAAAAACATCTCGAACCTGGATACCTAGAAAATGTATCCCCCAAGCCCCGGTTGTGCCCAGATATGTCATCAAAACCACCAGGATAGGGGAACACTCACAGTTCATGAGAGACAATGCCCTCATAGGAAAATTGCTAGGTCTCTGGCCCTTAGAAAAGGAACTAACTCACTAGATCAAGGCATGGTGGAACCCCAAGGGATGCTATGAGCTCCAGCTGAGCTCCAAAGGCTTCTTCATAGTAATATTCTACAACCTAGAAGACAAGGATAGGATCTTTGAAGGAGGACCATATTTCTATAATTCGCCTAGCCTCTACCTCTGCTTCTAGACAGACTGCTTCTGCCCAGAAAATGAAAACTTTGCATACACACCTGTATGGATTCGCCTCTATTCCCTACCTCAAGAGTTCTGGTTAGAAGAAATTTTACTGGGCATAGGCAACACCCTAGGTAAATATGTCAAATATTTTGAAGCTACCAAACAGAGAAAATACACCTCTTATGCAAGGATCTGTGTCTATATGAACATCTCCAAAGCTCTGCCAGGAACAGTTACCTTAGAATACCAAGACGAGGATTGGAACCAAACCATAGACTATGAACACATTCCTTTCAGATGTTGAAAATGCCATGAACATGGACACCTTTTCAGATATTTCCCTCTCAACACCCCCCCCAAAAAAGGGAAGCTGAAGAGAAAACAAAGGAAGGATTTAACCAGGTGCCAAATCGAAGGAGACAAGTGCAGAAGAAGCCCACTACCACTAACAAAAAAAAGAACCCAAATAATAATTCTTTTGAAGCCCTCAACCACCTCCCAGAGGCAGAAGAAGTGGAAAACCCCCACAAGGTCGCGGGAACAGATCCCAGCAAGCATAAGGAAGACCAATTGTCACAAGATTATCAAACCTCGGCAAACCAAGCAGATCCACAGACTCACCCAGTCTCAAGAAAGGAACCAGAAAAAGAGGAAGACACAGTCATGGAAATGGATGAGAAGGACCTAGTAGAAATCGACCTAGACAGGTTAGAAGAAGCACTCACCAAGAAGGATATCCAAACCTTATGAGAGGACCAACTCAGGAAAGTACACAAAGTATTTATGGACTCATCATCAAGGGCCACATCAAGGTTAGGGATTAGTATAGACCCAAACCAAGATCCAAGAAAACAAGTGACGAGGCAAAAAATCGACTCATTAGCTAATAAAGGAAGCGGGAAACTACATAATCAACTCGGGACAGATTCACAAGCTCTCGAAGAGCTCCTTTTTCCACCCACCCAATTGTTAACTATGAAGATTCTAGCCTGGAATATCAGAAGCCTAAATGGAAGATCCAAACAAAGGATTCTCTGAAACTACATCAAAATGGAAGACCCTGATATATTCCTGATACAAGAGACAAAATGTGTAGGGAAAACTGCAAAAGATATCATCAAAAGATGTTGGCATAATTGTGAATCCTATCAAACAGAATCAAAAGGGGCTTCAGGAGGCCTATCCATCCTATGGAATCCTACAACATTCATCCTTGATCAAGTCTTCTCCACTCTGTGCACCTTCACAGCGCACTACAGAGCCATCGGCTCGAACAAGGAAGGAATGATCACAAATGCCTATGGATTTTTTTTTCTTTGATTGTTTCCACCTATCTCCAAGGATTAGAATCCAATGGAGGAGTTGGGATTCGATATCCTAAGGTTATTTGGATGCTATTTTATATTTAAGGAAGGAGATATATCTTGGAGAAAGGGGGGATTCATGAGCCAAGAGAGGCTAGAGAGAGTAGGAGCAGACAGTTTTCCTGTGTGTGTTCATTTGTAAGACTGTGGGCATTTTATGATTGTAAGAATTATTGTTATTGGAGACTCATGAGAGCTGTGATTTTAGATTGTAACCTTTTTTTTTATATTTTTTATTATTTGAATATATTGCAGATTTGAGGATCAAAGGTTGCCAATGATTTATGGATCCCTAAGCAGTAGAGAATCTATTGTATTTTGCCCATCAGTCATTGTTTATATTCAAGTATTTGTTGATTCGTTAAATTGAGAGGATCTTTGTTTAGTGAACATTCTACCTTTTGTTTCCCTTCTTCATTCTTCCACTTATCAGGATATAATATTATTTTATGTTGAGTAGCTTTTGTGCCTTCGATGAGTAGGATGTGTGTGACTCCATTGTCCATTGGTGTAGCCTATTGATCTGTAGTTTTCTACCCTCTCCCTTTATTTATCCATCTTGTTGATCCACCTATTCAAAACCAAAATTATCTTTTACATGTTGATGGGTGCTAAGCTTACACTTTAGTAGTCAAAGTGTGACTTTCAGTGCTAACATTTTTGGCGTTGTTGTCGAGGATGGATTTGAGCATATTGAAAATCTCCCTAGAAAGAATGACATTGCACAGCTCCAGATTTAGATGGTAACTGAAGTTGGACACCTTCAAGACTGCACATTCATGATGGAGACTCCACTGTTTAGAATATGTTGGTGACTCCACTAGGGATGAGACAAATTAAATGGCTATGAAGGTTATCCTGGCCAGGAGGTTTGCCCCACTCAATTTCTCAACCATATATGGTCATCCACATCCCGTGCCTCAAATTGATGAATGGAAATATCTGTTGCCCAGATTTTATGAAGGTGAGAATGACAGCCATGTTGAGCATGTTCATGAATTTCATGCTTTGATGCAGCAGCTTGACATCCATCATGAAGATATATTGATGAAAATGTTCATGTATTCATTGGAAGTTTATGTGAGGCAATGGTATAGAACACTCCATGCTTCTAGTATTTCCTCTTTGAAGGACTTTCATGATGTTTTTTATTCTCATTGCAAGCTAATTTATCCAGCTGAAAGACTTTTTGAGAATTGTTGTGAGAGGTATGCATCATATATTCATGATTCAACAAGTGATTCCTCTAGCAGTGGTGATGAAAGATATGATTGCAAAGAGCAGGACTTAGATGATGAGTTTCATAATGATTTTCCTAAATTTCAAGAAAAAAAAGCATCATTCATGTCAAAATCTAGATCCCCAAGCGAAAGATCAATATGGACAATCCATCATTTCCTTTTCTCCTCCTTTTCTTGATTCTTTAAGTCAAGAGGTCATCTTAGATTCAAATTTATTTCAGCATGAGAATAGTGTTGCAGCTTGTCATGACCAAATTCATAGCTTACCAGTTGTTGTTGTAATCCCTCCTGTTGTTAATGAATCAGTGTGCCATGATTTGCCAAGTTTTGATGACTATGAGGATGTTTTCCCTGAACAACCAACTGTCCCAGCTATTGTACTAATCCCCTCAACCATTAATAGTGAAATGGTCATTGATTCACCTTTGTCTGATGATTATGAAGATGATTTCCATGAACAGTCTGTTGAAGACCTTATATCAGAGAAGTACCCCTCCCATCAAAGCAACAATAGCCTATTTCAACCCTCATGTCATATTTTTGTTGCTGAAAAAGATGATAATCTAAGTTTAGAAGGTGAAAAACTAAGAAATTGGGACCATAAGACAAGCTATGATGAATATCCCTCACAATCAGAAGATAAGAGAGAAGAATGTAGTTTCCCAAGCACTTCTAATTGTGATGAATTTCTTTATCAACCCCCTATTCCTCTTGAAGAAACAAGCTCAGTTTCATCAAGCAGCCAAGATCAAATGTCATGTGATCAAATCAGAGAGGTTGAAATTAAAGAAAGACAAGAATCACTAAGCCTTTTTCCTAATACACCTCATGACTAGGAGTGAACCAAGGCCATATGCATTGAGAATGAATCATAAAATCAGCAAGCAATGCAACAACCAAGCACAGTGGAGGAAGGACCTAATGCAGTACTTTTCCTTTCTACACAAAGCAATGTCGTAGGGGAAAGTATTGATGATGTTTTTCAGGATCCATTTGCATCTTGTCTACAAGCAGCAAGTGAGCCTGGGCTCATTGATTTATTCAATGGAAAGTGTATTGCCAAATGTTTCTTTAACATGCCTTCAAGTAGGAATTATCTCTGGTGCTTAAGGAAGCACATTTCAAAGCTTCAATGCTTCATTTTCCCAATAATTAGAGAAGGTGTGTGCAATAAGCTTGCTGGACAAGCATCGTTTTCATCATTTTTGTCAGTTTTAGTTTTCATTTGCATTTAGTTTCAATTGAAGGTCACAGATCAAAGAAGATTGCAGAGGTTAAAGGTTGGGAGCATCCCTAGGATAAGGCACTAAAACTACAATATTTCTTAGAGCCTCACATGGAGGACTCTATCCCACATGGAGCCTATGTTAGCACAAGAATTTGTAGCCAGAAGAGGCTTGCCTCTCCATAAGAAACTAAATAACCTCTACATGCATTTACAAGATTCTAACCTATCAACTCAAGGTTCTTGATTAGTCTTAGCATACAGAAAATCATAGACATTTTGTAGCACCATAGCGTTGTGGTTGTCTATATAGCATGGTCTGCCATTTTACTACCTAAAATGCTACCAAATATGTTAAGCAGTGTAATGATGGCACTATGAATTCCATAGGTTGTTACCAAATCCATTTTCATGTCGGATGCTACCAAATTTGTCAACGTTGAAGTGATGTAGCTGCGAATTATGATGGCGCTACCAAATTGCACGCAGGCACACTAGGATGGCGCTACCAAAAGGCACTACATAAATTTTGGCAGAGACCAAATTGTGCAGAATTATTTTGCAAGGACACTTCTGCCAGTTTTGAGTGACTAACTTAAAACTTGGATTGTGAAAAATTGAGAAGGTATTTTTGAAAACTGGAGGAACTTTTTCTTCATAACATTCCAAATAACAAAAACCTCTCTCAATTTTTCAAAATGTGTTTTGTAAGCCTATGGGCATTTTATGATTGTAAGCATTACTGCTATTGGAGACTCATGAGATCTATGGTTTCAGATTGTAACCCTTTTGTTTATATTTCTTCTTATTTGAATATATTTCATATTTGAGGATCAAAGGCTACCAATGATTTATGGTTCCCTAAGCATCACAGGATCTAGTGTATTTTTCCCATCAGTCATTGTTTATATTCAAGTATTTGTTGATTCATTAAATTGAGAGGATCTCTGTTTAGTGAACATTCTACCTTATGTTCCCCTTCTTCATTCTTCCACTTATCCAGATATAATCTTGTTTTCTGTTGAGCATCTTTTGTGCCTTCGATGAGTAGGAGTTTGTGACTTCATTGCCCATTGGTGTAGCCTACTGATCTGCAGTTTGTTTCCCTCTCCCTTTATTTCTCCATCTTTTTGATACACCTATTCAAAACCAAAATTATCTTTTACATTCTGATGGGTGATGAGCTTACACTTTAGCAGTCAAAGTGTGACTTTCAGTGCTAACACATAGATGCCTTATTAATCACATCACGAATTTGGATGACTTGCAAGGAAACACCCTGCTAAATCATCAGGAAATAACGCATGAGCTGACAGACTTCTACAAAGATCTCCTCTCAGAACCCCAGGTGGATCGCACCTCAACAATAGAGCGGGTGATCCAAAACATACCAACTATAATCACCTAGGAACATAATGAGTCTCTCATGACACCAATAACGCAAGAAGAAGTGGATCAAGATATTCAGGAGTTACCCACAGGCAAGGCTCCAAGTCCTAATGGTATCACAACAAACTTCTTCCACTCATGTTGGCCAATGTTAAGGGAGGAAGTCTGGCAGCTGGTGGAGGAATCACGCAGCTCAAGCAAAGTTCTTCCAACACTAAATGCCACTTTCCTCACCCTAATCCCCAAAGAAGAAAGAGTCACAAACCCGAGGAACTTTAGACCCATATCTCTTTGCAACGTGATCTACAAAATCATTTCCAAGGTCATAGCTCTAGGACTCAAGCTTATACTACTCTTCATCATCTCCAAGGATCAATCAGGATATGTTGAAGGAAGGAAAATCATGGATAGTTTCATTCTTGTCCATGAAATCATTCACTCTCTCAAAAGCACTCACACTCCATGTATGGTTCTAAAACTTGACCTTTCAAAATATTTTAATAAATTAAGCTGGCAATATATGAAAGCACTCCAATCGGCTTTTGGTTTCAATAGGGATTGTGTCTCCTGGATAATGAACCTCATTTCCTCAACCTTCTTCACAATCCTCTTCAATGGATTCCCCTCTCAACCCTTCTCCCCCTCAAGAGGGATAAGGCAAGGCGGCCCTCTCTCCCCTTTTCTTTTTGTCATAATGGCTTAAGGACTAGGATGTTATATTAAGGCCTCAATTCAAAACGGATCCCTCAAAGGCCTCCCTCTTTATGGATTACAACTGGCAGCCTCCCACAGCCAATTTTTCGATGACACGCTACTAATGAATACCCCCACTGCAGAAGAAGCAATCAAACTAAGCTCCATCCTCTCTGATTTCAGTGAAGCCTCTGGCACCACCTTTAATCTGTCCAAATCGCAGCTCTTCTTTTTCAATACTCCTGTGGCAATCTAACATCACCTTTCTCAAATTTGGAATACCCATGTTTGCACTCTACCCTCTTGCTACCTAGGACTCCCTCTTTCTGACTCAGCAGCCAGAAAAATCTCATGGGACTCTCTCCTACTCTCCATCACCAATTGTCTCAGTAACTAGACCTTTCGCTCCCTCAACCTTCTAGCTAGAATCGTTCTCTTAAAGTCAGTCCTCCAAGCCATCCCAGCTTACCTCTTCTCAGCCCTAGCTGCCCCCCAATAAGTCATAAAGAAAATAAGGAATCTTCAAAGAAACTTCCTATGGCATGGACACAGCCCGAACAAAAAATGGGCCTTAGTCAGTTGGGACAAAGTCTATAAGCCTAAATCTTCAGTTGGTCTGGGCCTCCAGGACCCTAGTAAATTAAATAGCACCATGGGAGCAAGAATTTGGTGGAGATGGCTCAAAACTCCAACGGACCTCTAGGAAAAACTCTAGAAATGTAAATATGCCCCAACTACGCACCAAAGTCAACTTATAAGAATATGGGGGAAAATTCATGGCTTCAACATCTGGAATGCGGCCTGGAAAAATCGACCACTCATACAGGAACATGCCTTTTGGGAAGTTCGCAATGGTTAGAGTGCCCTATTCTAGACGAATTCTTGGCAGCAAATTCCACCCCTACGACTGGAAGAAAATCTACATTCCTACGAAAATCACATTCAAGATCTTTCCACTCTCAAAGTGGCAGATCTGTGAACAGAAACCCCCAGTGTCTCTCCCTAGCGAAGCTAGAAATCAACTCATCATAAACTCCAAGTGGCAATGAACTGTGACCTGCAACACTAGAAACAAGATACAACCCAAAGGCGAATCAGGAAAATCACAGACCTAGACATTCTCAGATGGGGATACACACCTCATGGAAGCTTCACTCTTAAGGAGGGCTACACTCTTTAGAAGAATTTCCATAACCTTCAGAAAGACAACATCTGGACAACATTATGGAAATCAAAACTCTGGCCCAAAATCTCTACTTTCCTCTAGCTTCTCCTACAAAACAATATCTTAACCTGGGACAATCTCCAAAGACGAGGTTTCATTGGCCCCTCGATCTGCCATCTATGTCATCTACAGGCTGAAACCATGGAGCACCTCCTAAATAATTGTCTACTCAGTGAGAACATCTGGAATTAGGCCACTCATATCATGAGAAGAACCAAACAAGTTAAAAATAGCATCATAAGCACCATCAGGGATTGGGGCTCCAGTCCCTTCAAAATTCTTATCTTGAATAGAGCCTGGAAACTCTTACCTGGATTCATAGTGTGGAAACTATGGAAAGAGAGGAACATAAGAATCTTCCATTCCCAGCCATCTCCTCCTACCCTCCTCTGGAATACAATCCTCCAACATCTTCAAGAAACTCTCCAACAACATTTATGGATCAAGGAAGACTTCCCCACTAACCCAGGTGAGCTCTTGATCCTCAACTTCTGGGGCTTATGATTTTCACACTCCATCCCTCCTCAGTAGCCCCCTCTAATTTCAAAATCCCTCAGTCCCTCTAAGTAGTCTCCCCCCCGGCCACCAGGCTTCCATAAGGTCAATTTTGATGGCGCATCAAAAGTAAATCCAGGACACTCAGGATATGGAGTGGTCATAAGAAACAAATTGGGCCAAATTCAAGGCCTCACTACAGGAAATCTCAGATATGAAACCAACAATTCAGCAGAAATTTGGGGTCTCATCAAAGGGGTGCAAATAGATCTAGATCAAAACCTCACCTCTCTGATTATTGAAGGAGACTCCAAAATCATAATAGACTTGGTACCAAAAATATTGAATGGCAGAGATCTAGGGAAAGTCACTCCCAGTTGGCACCTCCTTGTCCCTCTTCACAGCTTCCAGGATCTTCTTAGACCTTCTCTAACTCTAACCCCCTCACACATTAGGTGAAGTGCAAACAAAGTTGTGGACAGACTGGCCAATGCAAGGGTTCACTTGATTCAACAGATCACTCTCCAATATCCCATGCAGTCCCAAAGCTCACCCCTCTATCTCCATTGCGAGGAGCTTGCCCAGCTGGATGGCCCCAATCTGGATGGGGTGCCACCTTTGTCTACCTAGAATTCCCTCCAAGTCAGAAATAATATGAAGCTTAGGTGAGAGGGAAACGATAAGCATCAATGCAAAATATCAACAGTCGACAGATGATTTCAAGACCTCGACAATCGGGAGTCACGAGGTCGAAGGATGTTTTTTCTCAAAGTCACGAAAAGAAAAAAGCGACAGTGGATCTGGACCATTGGTGCTAAAGAAGTTCTAGATCATCGATCTGGTCCCATTGATCTAACGTGAGAAAATTTCGGGAACTCGTCCATCGGGAGTCCAACACATGAAAGCAGTTATTTCCCAAAGTCGCAAAATCACAACAAGCGAGAACAGATCAGGACCATTGGCACCAGAAGAGATCTGGACCGTCAATCTGGTCCCATGGATCTGACGTGATAAAATTTTGGGATCCTGGCTATCGGGAGTCCAAAGCATGAAGGCAGTTATTTCCCAAAGTCACGAAATCGCGACAAGCAAGAACAGATCAGGACCGTTGGTACCAGGAAAGATCTGGACCGTTGATCTAGTCCCATGGATCAGACACGAGCAAATTTCGGGATCTTGGCTATTGGGAGTCCAAAGAATTACGGTATCTATTTCCCAAAGTTGTGAAATCGCGATAAGAAAGAACAGATCAAGACCGTTGGTATCAAAAGAGATCATGACCGTCGATCTAGTTCCATGGATCTGACACGAGAAAATTTCGAGATCTTGGCTATCGAGAGTCCAAAGCTTGAAGCAAGTTATTCCCCAAAGTCGCGAAATGTGAAATCGCAAAAAGAGAGAATAGATTAGGACAGTTGGTACTAGAAGAGACCTGGATCGTTGATCTGGTCCCATGGATATGACGCGAGAAAATTTTGGGAACTCGGTTATCAGGAGTATGTAGCATGAAGGAAGTTGTCTGCCCAAGCCATGAAGTCGCGATATGCGAGAGAAGATCTGGATCGTCGATCCCGAGGAAATATGGACTGTCGATCTGGTCCCAAAGGACTCACTGATAGCAGTTTGGTGTAAGCAGGTAGACTGCAGATCTTTTTTGTAAGCTTTCAGTTGTAATTAATATAAGGCTCCACTTTTATTCACACACAAAAAAAAATGGGAAGCCAACGGGCATGACCTTTCATTTTCCATTCCTCACTCTTTTCTCTCATATTTGATTTTTCATTTTCATTTGATTCTCTTTTTTTCTTCTCTTTTGTCTTATTCACTTTTACATTAGCATTGTCTTTCGTAGTTTGTATAACCTTCTTTAATTTCCAAAATAGCTTGCAAGCACTGAGTCTTATAACCATTCACTTGTTCATATCCATTTTAGATCATTATGAAATAGAAAACTCATATAATGGGATTAATAATTACAAAACATATGTGATAGTAAGTGCATGGTATAAGCACTTGTAACAAATATGTTGCATATGCACATGGAATATAGGCGTGACTCTCCTCTTTGCATATTTATGATAGACCAAGAATCAAGTTAAGAACAAACTCTTATTCACAATAAAACCTTGAAATATAATGATAAGAAGTCCCATATATTAATACTATAAGGACGTAGAAGCAAGGTAAGGCGTGACTTGGAGAGGATTTGACTCTCTAAAAGAACAAGCAACTTATAACTAGCGTAAGTGGAATGGTGGTGCCCTTTGATACAAGTCTCCTCGTAACATGATAGTCCACATAATTAAAATAAAATGGTAATCAAATGATGTTATTGACATGAAGTGATGTGTGTGTGTGTGAGATAAGACTTAAAAGGCGTCGTATGTGTTTCCCTTGGGCCTAATATTATAGACTTGGGAGTTTGGATATGGACATTAAGAAGAGGCATGTGATGTGTGAATTATTATACATTCACTTAAATATGATAGTATGATATGTGTGACTAGAGAGAATGAAGAGGACATTGACTAATCATGAAAAGGTATGAGGAAATGACACCGAGACACTTGTAATATATCCTTAACCGTACATGTCAAGAGCACACCTTATAGACATATCATAATGGAATAATCAAGGTGAAGTACAAAGGATTATGTGTTGTATCAGTGATGAAATTTCCAATATTGAACCAAAATAACTTAGCATTGTACTTGAGGTGCCCCTAAAACAAGTAGCCCTCTATCAAATGTTGTGAATGACATAAATGTCCTCGGACATGGAACATGGTGTGAATAACCATGATACCTTAACAATGATAATGCTCTATCAATAAGTCAATGTCTTATATTTCCCAACTCTAGTTAAATGATTTAGGTTGATGATGTTGGTAATTAGAAGAAATTTAAGGAATTTGTGGTGATGCTAGATTTGAAATATTATTAAACCCAGAAGAGTCTATGTGATGGTAACCAAAGTAGTCAAGTTGGGAATGTGAAAGTTCCATGAACAATAAATGAAAATCACCTTATAATAGAGTTTTTATGCATCTAGACACTAAGAGAAACATAATAACTAAGTGAGGTGCTTCAATATGAATGACAATAATATGGAGCAACCGGTTGTATTTATCTAGTGTCTCACTTTGTGTTTTCCTAGCATTCATAGGCTCAAGGAATTATGAAAATTTTTGAAAACCCTCTAGGATCAATTTATGTAATTATAAATATGGGGTGTCTCTATTTGGATTAAGAGTTGAAAATTTCTTCAATCAAGTGGCAAACCCCTTCCTTAGTAATTTTGTTAAGTGGACTGAGTAGTATGAATAAGAAAAAGGGTTGTTGGTAGAAATGACAGTAATGATTGATATAATTGGATGATTAAGGTAATATTATGGAATGATAGTTATGTTGTGAATGATAGCATGAATTAAAAGGTTGCAAGGATGTGACCATTTAAGCATTTGAAGGTGCCAAGTAGTCTAACAGAGGTTGGTTACATACCTCACAATGAAGGTGATGATCTAGATTGGATCATTATATTATTTTTTATCTATCTCGATGCTTTAAAAATGACAAAATTGGAGGAATCATCTTGCAAGGTCATTTTAATGGCAGGTCTCGGTTTGGAAAATTGGGGTTTGAAACCTTCTAGAGCCATTTTGAGGCATAAAATGGAAATTTTTTGGGGTCAAAACTTTCCTATATTTGGCTTGGACCCCTTGATGCTATTCTACAAATCAATACATTTCCAATGGTGCAAAAATCATGCCAATCAGAGATCATGTGTAAAAATTATGCCTCGTGCAACTTGACCTATCGTGTTGACCACCATGGTACAAGTGGATGTCACGCCATCCCCCATTACTCATGCATATGGGGCTAGCCACGTATGGAATTTCAATAATATTCTAGAAGGTCCAAAACCTTATTACAATTGAGGGTTGAGGAAATCAAAACCCTAACCCTAACCCTAGATAGCTATCGGGCTATGTTAAATATTCAGCCACTAGGAGAAGAAGGGGTTCCATTCTTTATCATTGTATTTGTTCCATAAATGAGCAAAGAACCTAGGAGTGGTATTTTGAGAGAATAATAGAGGAAGAGAGATTTTGTAGAAGCCATACAAGCCACATTGTCAAAGGAAACTCCATAGAGAGTGTCTCTTTCTTTGTACTTGCATTTGAAGAAAAGAGACCATAGCGGCCTCACCTTCTAACCGGGTTTTCTCAGGTATTGGGTTTCCTGGGTTATATCTTGTGTTTATTTGTAGATGGTGTGTGATTGTCTATTTATGTTCTCTATTTTTCACATTTTAACTATTTCATACATTTAAGCAGAAAACAAGTAATTAAAGAATCTGAGATCTAAAGGAAATCAACCTTCACAGTAAACATTTCAGTATATTAGATCTATTGTGACAAATTGTTCTAGTGAAATATCCACGGTATTTTACAGATCATATTGGTATTAGATGAGGTTTTCTTGGGGTATTTGTGGAAATTTGCAGGGATCCACAAATTTGTTTAAGAATAAAATCATAGAACCCTAGCCATGGTCAATGAGTCTATTCATAACAACCCTAGAGATCCAGTAGAGGAGAGATTTACATGGAAGAGCAAGTTGGTGACATATCTCTCAATATGTCCCTCCTCATGGCAGATATAGAAAGAAATCTTAGACCATTAGGAGAATTTGGAGGCTCGAACTCAAATATCAAATAAAATGGGAAACCAATGGATAACAAAGGCATGGAAAAGGAGTTGTAGAAAGAACCCAAGAAAGAGTAGTTGTGTTCTAGTACCATAAAACCTTCATAGTATTTATTTGATATGGAAGAAAAAGTGGACATAAATCCATAACAAGGTGATATTGATGCATTAAAACTTAATCATTGGTTGCAACAACTAGAATTTTATTTCATCATTCACCATATAAATGAAGAACAAAAAATATCATTTGTCA
>JZKD02S1655249.1:73958-84625 GCA_000966675.3 Picea glauca
ATGAAGTAATTTCTCCAGAGTAACTTTTCTCTCAAAGTTGAATGTTTTCTCCTCTTTTTCCATAGCTCGAAATTGTGCTCTTATAGCCTCCAGAATGCAACTGAAGGGCCGATTCGGAACATTTGTAGTATATGGAAGGCCAAAGATCAGATATCTTATGTCGTGGCATGGAAACCTGACCTCATTTTGTATTTTCTGGCGCAAATTCTGATATACATGAGCTGTAGTGGAGCAGCAGGCATGTACGCATCTTGCAAAGCAGTTAGGGAGCATATATGTGGAAAAATATATATTTTTGGCTCTGGATTTATCAAAAAGGGGTTGATAACTCTGCATAGGGAAATGGGAAAATGTCATCTATGTAAGATAGCAATGATGAGGCAAATCTTGCTATAACAGATGCCCCCCAATGTGTGAGATCGGAGGAGTATCTACGATGGCCGAAATACAGTATAAATAACCCAGAAGTGGAGTGGTAGAGAACCAGTTGGACGAACTCAATTGCTCATTAAATTATGTATTGACTTTGCATATATGGCTGCCAAGAATACAATGGAGATCCATGTGGAAAATATACCAACAAGTGTTCATGGCCATGAGTAGGCAAGTATAAATGCAGTTACATGCCAATAGTTGTCATAGTCATGAACAAGGCCCAGTGAAACCAGTCTCAAAATCAATCTGAAGATATATGCATACCATGGAGTACAATATAATCTCCCATGATCACTGAAGTCAAATAGGTACTGATCCAATGAAATGGAAGCAACAGCTCAGAAAAGATGTGTCCACAAAGTGATGTCTTCAAGTATTCAATACAATCCGCCAATGGTGCAAGTCTACATCATGTGAATAAATGAGTTTAGGTCGAACACAATGAGACATCGTTTGATTACCGGTCATTGAGGTATACCATTAACAAATACGAGACATCCTACCAATGATGAAAGTAGGTATCAAGGCACCGAGTACATCTCTACAAATGTGAATAAATGAGCTGGTGTCGAACACTTGAGAGATCCATTGATCAGGAGACATTGATGTATTCCCATCTGTCAATGGCAAGAGAGCCTGTCACTAATGACTATAAGCCTCAAGGTACTCATAAAAATCTAGGTCTCGTATCCAGAATACATGAGCTGAAGTCGATGGAAAGAGACCTGTTGAAAGGAGAGCATTAAGGCATCTCTCATCAGTCATCACGAGGAACAAAGCAGGAGCTTCATGATTTGGTGGAGATCAAACGAAGAACATGTTCACGAACCAATGACCATGTGCGTCTTTCACGTGTGCCAAATGCAAGTGGTACACGAAAACGATGAAAACTACTAACAAAGGCGAGGAAACCACCAATAAGGCTAATGGCATCCAAGACACTGCATGAATACCAAAGTGTGAATAGATGTCTTGCCATCGAACACAAGGGAAACCACCCAGTCAATGACCCATGATGAAATGTCGATTGATGGGTTCAAGGTGACCTACCAATGATGAAAGTAGGGCCAGGGTGCATCATAAGACCAAAGTATCATGTGATTCTGAGACAAACTGAGGGTATGTCCGACATGCAAAGTCAAGATTTATGAGGAGTGGCCGACACAGGTTGATAGAATTCCTTTGAACAAGAGCATGAGACATATGGTGGACTCCGGCAGCATAGAATTAATGATGTGACAACTAGATGCAGGAGGCATCCATAATGTTCTCTATAGTGACTGGAATATTAACCAGTCGATAGAGAAAATTATGTAATGAGATCAGCTTCCTAAGGCCATGCTAAACCCAAAATTATGATGACGCAAGGACTCAATAACTTTGTGCTATGTTCAAAGGTGACACAACTGTTGCCAATTACAATATAGTACTCCCTTCCCACCTGTCTTTTTTTTGTTTTTCCATAACAAGTGAATGTTATGATACAGAGGAGGGAACGAGTGTCGCAAGTAAGAAAAAATAGTTCCAGCAATGGAACGTACCTATGCTCAATGCAAGGAAATGTATGTGGGAGATGGACCTTGGGGTGATGTTCCTTCCAGGGTATAGGGTGTCAAATTGAAAAGTACATAAACAAGGCTCTGCTTGGTTGAGGATGCAAACTGCTTGGGCCATGGTTTATAATGCAAAGAAAGAACTGGCTAAAGGCTCAATACTGCAAGCAAGGGCATGAGATGCAATCACAATTTAATGCCAAAAAATGTCCTTTTTATATCTTTTAGTCTACTTGGTGTGAAAAAGAGGTAAACTTGTGCCAAATAGACATCTTTTCAAATCCAATTTACGAGTGTGAAAAAGACAAGTTCACTCGGCGATCTTTTCCATTTTTGATAGCGAGTCGGAGAAGAGCATAACTAAGACTCATGATCTTTCAAATCCAATTTTAACGAGTGTGGAAGGGACAAATCACTCGGCGATTTTTTCAATTTTTAATAACGAGTTGAAAAAGAGCTTAAATAAGACTTGTGACCTTTCAAATCCAACTTTAACGAGCATGAAAGGGACAAATCACTCGGCAATCTTTTTAGTTTTTGGACGAGTTGGAAAAGATCTTAACTGAGACTCGTTTGGAAGATTCTAGGCGGAAAGCCACGGGGGAGGCCAAGGCTCCCGTATCGATCTTCTGTGGAATGTCAGTATCTTATGAAGAACCGACACAAGCTCTGGAAGACCCAAATCTCTCCAAGTCAAGGAGAACAAAGTGTTAATGGAGTTTATCATCTCTGTGATATATAGGATAATGTCTCTTCCTGGAAAAGACATATGTGAAGGCATTGAATACCCCACAAGACCATCGCAATCAAAGGGAACCTCATCAAGACTTGGAGGGAGAGAACTCGGGAAGATTAAAACTCTCTCTTATTCAGAAGGTGAAGTAATAGAAATGCTAAGGACATGGCATAGAAGGTATAGAACCAGAACCAGAAGATCGAGATTGACCAAAAATTGCATTGGCGTGACCGCTTCCTTAGACTTGTCACTCTCCAAGAGAAGAGTGGGGTCGATCAAATATTGCATTGATACGACCACTTCCTCAACCATTGGTTGAATAGGATGTGAGACAACAAGGTTAAGAGGTGCATCACTCCAAAAAATAGGAGTGTTGTCGGTTGAAGATTGCATCAATGCAACCGCTGGTTGAACAAGATGCCAGACAACAAGGTCAAGAGACGCATCACCCCGGAACATAGGAGAGGTGTCGGTCGAAGATTGCATCCACACAACCATGGATTAAACGGGATGTGAGACAACAAGGTCAAAGGATGCATCAACCCCTAAAGGAAAAGGGGTGTCAGCCAAAGATTGCATCGACGTGATTGTTGTATCAACCAAAGAAGGAATAGAGTGTTGTGAAACCATAGATGCCTCAAATCTCGAAGGGCCCTTAGGTGAGCCCCACACTTCTGGTAGCCCAACAGTAACATGACACAAATGAGTAAGGTGTCTTCCTTCACAAGTCCTGCCAAGGAATCGAGGCTTACGTCTGAGACATCTAGGCTTCTCAATCCTATGAATGCCCCCAGCATGACTTGCATTGGTTGGTGACATGCTCCCAGCATGACTTGCAGAGGCTAGTAGAAAATCTCCAACATGACTAGCAGAGGTTGGTGATGAATCCCCAACATGACTAGTAGAGGTTGGTGATGGATCCCCAACATGACTAGCAGTGACCAGACATGTACCCCCAGCATGACTTGCAGCGGCTAGTTGCATGTTTTCAGCATGACTCGCAGAGGTTGTCGACCAATCTCCAACATGAATAGAAGGGGTTGGTGATATAACGCCAATATGACACACAGTAACTGGACTTGTGCCCCCAACATGACTTGCAATGGCTAGTTGCAGGTCTTCAACATGACTCGCAGAGGTTGTCGACCAATCTCCAACATAAATAGCAATGGTTGGTGATATAATGTCAGTATGACACGCAGTGATTGGACTTGTGCCCCCAGCATGACTTGCAGTGGCTGGTTGCATGTCTTCAACATGACTCACAGAGGTTGTCAACCGATCTCCAACATGACTAGCAGTGGTTGGTGATATAATGCCAGTATGACACGTAGTGACTGGACTTGTGGTGGTACTGAATTGTGGCATTTGAGTCCAAGGTGCAAGGAAAGATTGATTTTGAGAAATTGTAGGCCATGAAGGATCCTGGTTTACACCATGTCCCTATCCAACATGATAGTATCCTCCTCCATACTGATTCATAAAGGGTTGTAAGGGCATCGACATTGAGGAAGCCTCTTACGAAGAGAAAGTGACATGACAAGGGTTACTCATGTGAGGATATATGTTTCCCCCAGATGAAGAAACTTCGCGAGGGGGGTTTCCAATACTATAAAAATAATTCCCTTAGGATGAAACACCAGAGGGCAAACGGAGGTCCGCCATGGGAAAAGTGTTCGTAGGAACCGACATAGCGGAAAAAGGATAAGTGGATGGAGTGTAACATGTGGAAGGATTACTTAATTGGGAACTTACTTCTCGCATAGTGGATTTGTAGGAAGGAAGATTCCAACCTCCTACCATAAGAGGTGTTTGAAGGATATGAATCCTACCAAATAGAGAGGGATAAGAAGGAGGCATCATGCCCCTAGACCCAAAACTTGTATTCACATAAGGAGGTGAGACAAAGGATGGCAAGTGTGAAGACATATCAAACATACCATGAGAAAAATGATTAGAGACCCAAGGCGTGAACTGAGTATTATAATTCTGCATACCATAATTCGAAGCGGAAGGATCCATCCACATGAAATGAGTGGACATCATGGGGGGGGTAGCAGTAAATGAGGGAGAAAAAGGAACTCCACTGTCCATGATAACGAAGACTTAGTATAGAATCCTAAGGCCAACTAGTAATCAAAGAGCATACTAAAAAGTCAAACGACCAATATGCATGCAAACAGGCTAAAGTGGCTGAGTGGCCTCCCTCGCTAAAGAAGGTATGCCTCGTCTAGGAGGGACCTAAGACTCCCTGCTAAAGTTTGGAGGTAACATAATCAATTATAAGGGCCCTCATAGGCATAACAACCAGTCGGTCAGATCCCCCTAGAGAGGTAATCTTCCATAAAGGTTGTGTGATGTCTGACCCCTATCTGACCCAGGATACAAGCAGAATAACCCCTGCAAGTAACCTGTGAGAAACCTAAGTCAAGAAACTAATCAACCACTGTATAACCGATGCACAGGCGAACATTTGTAAGTCTGGATTACCGTATGGGTAGGGTAGCAAAGCCTGAAACCTTGAAAGTACCACCTCTCATAGAGGTATGGATACTAGCAAGATCCCCAAACACGAATAAATCCACATAAATATCTCTGATGCTAGGTGAGTATCTAGGGGTTATCCCTTCAACAAACTTCGTGCGACCTCGTTCTTAACTCTAGTGTGAGTGGAGCCTCCTGATATGACCAATTATACAATGGATTTCTCAACTCCCTGTCTCAAACACATATGTTGATTTAATTGCCTTGGAGAAGTTTACTCACAAAATCCTATTCCAAGGCACTAAATCCTAGGCTAGTTTGTGCACCCTAAACAATAAAATCGTTACTAATCAATTTTAGTTTAAAGTGTAAATTTTATTGGCCGTGATTACTCAAAAAGGTATGGAAATGAAACTCATGGTGTTATGACTCTACATAAAAATAAAAATAGATATAATGCAAAGCCTAACTTTGACTTTTCAGTGAATGATATGCTAAATAAAAATAGTGCAATCTTCAATTTTAACTCTGCAACTCAGAAGTAAAATGCAATCTTTCGCTAAATGTGCTAAGATAATGATAAAGGCTCCAAGACAAAAATACCAGCCAGTGCAAAATACCTATTTTTTTGTATTTTCAATGTATTAAAAAGAAAATGCATGGACTGATAAGCGACTTGATATATAACTTCAAATGTGTATAAAAGTAATCACTCGAGCAGAATACCAAGAAGCTAAGAAGACAGCCCAACTACCAAGGACAAATCAATGGAAAACAAAGAGAAAGACGCAGCCCAAAAATTCAACTCCAAACAGGTTTCCTGTCATCCCAGATAATCTCAACAGGTACCACAGAGACCTAAGAAGGCTCAGTGATCCTCAAAACCTACCCAGCAGTCACTAAACCAAGCAAGCAAGCAAGGGGAAGTGGTATACGCGATTGTTCAAGAGAAAAGGGTGTATATACGCCTCTTGCAGTGGGACAGCAAGCGTGTATACGCGGTTGTCAGGGCAAAAAAGGGCGTATATCTTTTAAAACAAGGCTAGGCAAGAATAAAAGGATGAAAAACTCAGACCCAGAGTGAACAAACTCTGTCCAACTATGATACGACAGGAAACACAAAGGAAGAAGAGCAATGTAAGAAGAAAAAATACTTCAACCCTTAGAAGGAACATCTATCCCTAGTGGAGTCACCATTTTTGTTACAAGGGAAAAACTCTCTATGACCAAGGGTAAACCACAACAAACATGTATGACTGCAGAAATCAACTCAATTCCAACATGTGCTATATAAACTAATGTGCAATACGAGGAAGAAGCCTACCTCAATCCAATCGTTTGATGTTGTTCCATCGTTGAGCACTTTGACCCAAAGCTTTACACCTACAAGAAGTTCTCAACAAACAAGCGATGCAAGTATATAGTGACAATATATAAAATGGGTTAGCACATCAAATATTACAATCCATTAATAAACATTACAAACATTCCCATGGATAATAATCATATATTTGCAAGATATCGATAGGACAGGAAAGGAGTATTTCTATTAATAATTGATCAATAGAAGTATCAACATTACATACTTCTGTGTCGGTACGGTTCGAAACCAAGAAACCAAGTTCCTTCCAACTGGGTCTCCACCACTTCAATCCTCCATCAAAGGCAAGCTCATAGCAAAGAGGTAATGAGGTCCTCTTGAAAATAAGGAAAGAGCTTGGGGGATGAACATTGTGTTCAGACTTAAGGGACAAATGGATGCAGACTCAATATGAAGTAATTTCTCCAGAGTAACTTTTCTCTCAAAGTTGAATGCGTTCTCCTCTTTTTCCATAGCTCGAAATTGTGCTCTTATAGCCTCCAGAATGCAACTAAAGGGCTGAGTCAGAACGTTTCCAGTATATGGAAGGCCAAAGATCAGAGATCTTCTGTCGTGACATGGAAACCCGACCTCATTTTGTATTTTCTGGCACAAATCCTGATATACACGAGTTGTAGTGGAGCAGTAGGCGTATACACATCTTGCAAAGCAGTTAGGGAGCATATATGTGGAAAATATATATATTTTTGGCTCTGGATTTATCAAAAAGGGGTTGATAAGTCTGCATAGGGAAATCGAAAAAGGCCCTCTATGAACGATAGAAATGGTGAGGAAAATCTTGCTATAACACAAGCTCGTGAGAATTCTCTCCAGGTGAGAGATTTGTTGTTGAAGAGGTGGGTTTTCAGGCCCGGGAGCATTCTCTCCATGTAAGAGCTTGTTGGGAATTATTCCCTAGTGCATTGGGAATTAGTTGTAGGGACCTGAGACTTCTTGTTTGACCTGTTGCTAAAGCCTTGGAAGGAAAGTGTGGCAACCAAGGGACTATTGAGAAAAGAAGGGGCACACTTCCTTGAGTGGGACAGGTGCGTGGGGAATGAGAGACTATAGAATTGTTGCAGCAATAGGCACCTTGGAATGAGCAATTTCCTTGTTTTCAAACCTTCTCCTGGCATTAGGAATCTTTTTCCCTGATGGAGTTAAGCCTCAACTCGAGGGTGATCTATTTTTGAAAGTCTATGAGCAGCAGGGTCTATGGCTAGGAGGAACATTTGAGTTATGCACAGAGTTGATGACCTTTCATAAAGATAAGTGTCTCTTATGAGCTTACTCTAATTATTGTGTGCTTGTTGATACTTTCTAAAATGGGTTATTTTCTTGTATGTTATCGCACATGAATATTGGTGATTATTATGTGTAATGAGGTTACATACTATTATTAGATGAGATTTTTTATAATGTGGTTATATAGGAATACTATTGTTAATTGTATAATGTCGTTGTACCTATAGAGTATGTCATTAATATTTATTTTGTTTTTTTTAATTTTTGTGGTATGGTTTTGAAATACCAAGGCAAGGTGTAAATCATCATGCATGCAGTTAAGTAGTTTGCATGTACAAAGGTGATAAAATCTGTGTGCAGCACGGGATTGATTGTGTGCACAATAGTATTGTGTGTGCATGGTGATTGAGTGCACAATAGTATTGTGTGTGCGGAGTGATTGAGTGCACAACAGTGTATATATGCTCGGGAGGGCTATGCGGGCAGTAGATTTTTATATTTATTTTGCTACTATAATTGCATTAAAAGGAGTATACTTGTGAATTGCTACCCAGCTTGGTTCTGGGTGTAGTACCTTAGGGTTGTGCATAGATTTTATGGTCTACTTGTAACAAGGAGTGTTATAAGAAATATCCGCGCACTAGGATTTTGAAGTAGCATTGTCCAGTAGTAAGTTCGGGCTACTACAAAGAGTATCAGAGCAACAAAAGTTGAGAGTTGTGTAAATTGTCATGCACGCAGTTAAGCAATTTGTGCTAACAAAGGTGAAAAAATAGGCATGCAACACAAGATTGATTGCATGTGCAATAGTATTGTGTGTGTAGAGTGATTACATGCATGACAGTATATATATGCTTGGAAGGGATACGCACATAGTAGATTTTTTATATTTATTCCACTGATATAATTTCATTAAAATGAGTATACTCATGAAGCGAGACCCAGCTTGGGTCTGGGTGTAGTACCTTAAGGTTGTGTGCAGATTTTCTGGTATACTTATCATAGGGAGTGTTATAAGCAGTATCCCTTCACTAGGATTTTGAAGTAGAACTGTCATGTAGTGAGTTTGGACTACTACAAAGAGTATCAGGGTGAAAGAAGTTGAGATTTGTGTGGTGTGGCCTAGCCTGGGTGGTTGGGGACGTTAAATTCTAGTATCAGAGCTCTAGGTTCAACACTAGACTTGTATGAGCTAGAGATAAACAAGAAACTACAGAGATCAAGTTTCAACATTGAGCATGCCTAGGTCGAGTATTTACTTAAGGAAAAATTCGGATTGGCAAGTGGTCGAACTTGGAATTACAATGCAACCATGGTGCACATAAAAATAAGAATGCACAAGTGTGCACACTAAATTTTGACATTGCGGAGTGCAGTGTTGAAAATGCGCAAAAAACTCTTGGTGCATGGATGTGCGCACTAGAAGTTGGGGTTGTGCAAAACAAAACTTGTGGTACATGCATAATATTGATGTGTGGGTGTATGCACTATAATTTGAGATGTTAAAATCATTCAAGGAATCAAAAGAAAGGATTCTGAAAAAATGATGCAGAGTTTCATAAAGTTGTCGCATGAATTCTTCTAACAAATCTTATTGCCTGCACATTTTGCGGAATTAGCAGTGATTAGAGTAAGACAAAGTTAGTGTATAAATTCAAAAGCATGGAAGATGCACAGAGAACTTACAACCATGATGATGAATTTGAATATGTCGGTTTGGGTGTTGATGGTACAGAATCCAAAGAGCACATAAAATTGGTAGAAACCATAAAGGGACTACAAAAAGATGTACAAAGCTATAAAGTTGATAATGAAAATCTTGTGAAAGCTAAGGAGCAACAAGATGGATTCAATGTCAAGTTGGTGCAAATATTGGATAGAATAGAAAATAAAATGGATAAGAAGACAAAGTCAATAAAGTCAAGGAGTCATGGGTCTCATGGTGAAAGAAGAGAAACAAGAAGTGATGATAGGAAACATCACCACTCACCAAAGAATTTGTGTAGGAAACTGCGCAGTAGCTCAAGTCCATATTTTTTCAGAAAGCATAAGAGAATGACTGGGGTGGAAGAGCTACAAGGATAAATGAATAAGATCAAGCCTCCTACCTTTGACGATGAGCACAAGAAGGATGAATATGTGGAGACCCAGTTGTTGGGTACGAGGAAGTACTTTGAGCTACATAATTACTCTGCACAGGCAAAAGGGAGAATGTCCATCTATAAGCTTAAGGGGAAAGCAGCAATGTAATGGGATCAGTTCATGCAAGTGCAACACATTAATGAGAAGAAGGTTACTTGGAGGGATTTCAAGAGGTATTTTCAAAAGAAATACTTAAGCATGTTCGACAACACAGGTATTCCAACAAAGGATGAACACCTTCAGTAACCACTCACACAATTAGATCAAAGATCAACACACCGATGTTTTGATGTGGTAAAACCCCTACAGGGAAACATCCATGGCCCTAGCTAATGCGGCCACTTGAAGCAATTTATTAATGCAAAAAAAAAAAAGATTACATAGAGATTTTACAAGAGAGTTTCTCACAATCGATCATCGAAAAATGACCCTCCATGCTCTTTAAATATAGATCACGGACCAATCGAGTGTTAAGCCATGGATCAATAATCATTAAGATCAAGGAGAATATGAATCGACGGATCACTCTATGTCAGGAACATATCATGACCGTTGGATTTCCTAACTACAAATGCATACTAATTCATACTAAAGAAGCACACTTTTACCTAACGACACATTAGACCAAGTAGATCTTAACTAACTCCTAAGTGTATAAATATCCTAACATCCCCCCTTAAGAACAACTTGGGATAGGATTGAAGGATTTACA
>JZKD02S1655249.1:96149-146524 GCA_000966675.3 Picea glauca
CGTTCATGTTTTTTCGACTTGTTGTAGTCGATTGTGTTGGATGGCTTGTAAGTCATTTTTTATTACATTGAGATGGAGGAAAACACCATGTGTTTTGATGAAGCACAAGAAGCGATAGTTGCTTGAAGAGCAAAAAGACTTTGCTATCCTTATTTTTCAGTCTTGTATATTTCTTTTTCAAGATTGATGTCCTTTTTTTGGCTTGTGACAAGATGTCGCGGGAAAATTTTCAGCCATTAGAGAGCGGTTTGTTGACGTCAAAGAAGTTCACAAGAGGGACTTGATTCTCAGTGGGAAGGCTGGCAGTCTTCCAAGTGCAGAGAGAACAGTGGGTCAGCAGCAACAAGAGAGCAGTGGTTGAGGGACATAGTCAGTTGCAGTGCAAGGCATGTCAAGGTACCCAGGTGATTGTCGAAAAGTATTTTCAAGTAGAATCAGTTGATATAACTTTGAAAGGAGAAGAGTATTGAAGCTCAGATCGATGATTATAAGCTTTTGTGGGTCCAAAAGCCTTTCAGTGGGAAGGCGTGATCAGAATCCGGACCAGGGGTCTAAAATTTGCTCAATTTTCAAAGTGCTCGGAATGCGACGAAAATGGTGCTATTGTGTCCGTCTCGTTCTCCTGATTCCGGTGGTATATTTACTTTCACAAACGGAGTCCGTATGGAGAAGTTATCGCGATCTGTTCGTCGGGCCAAACAGGCAAAAATTTGATGCTGACTGGGCAGGCCGTACTGCTGACGTGGCAGAGGCCGTACAGCTGACTGGACATCCGTACATGCTGATGTGGCATTGATGGTACGGCGCACACGTGGCAGGTGAAGTGGCAATCTGTGATTGGTTGTCAATGAACGAGTTATTTCGTGACACGTGGCATCTCATTTTGGCAAATAATAGGGTGCCACGTGGCCTAGTCAAGGGCTGCCACATGGCACCCCGGAATTGGCTTTTGGGTTTGTTTGTTAAAATTATATGGAGGCCACGGGGTTCGATCCCCGGACCTCCCTACAACTCAAATCTTTAACATTAATCCGCCAACCAACTCGCCGCACATCATTTCTTGTTTACCAAACGAGATTTAAAACATTTGAATTGAAAAGGATTATAAACGGTGGGGGTTGGGCCGGGGCTATCCCCGACCCCCGGTTCCTTGCGTTGACATATGTCCATGGCATATTTTACATGGCGCGCGCGGTGATTTAATATTTAAGCCCTCGGTTTCGGAGTATTGCATGTGACCAATACACAAGTTTGGCGCGCGATTTAACAACAGGGTTGTATTATACATAAGGCACATGGTTTTATTGCATTGGCATATGACCATGCCAAATATTATCGCGGGGGAGTCGTATTACAAATGGGGCCCGAGCCCACGGTTCTATAACCGTTACATATGACCCACTATGCAAACAGCGCGGGAGTGTTTGTTCATTCGACCGGTGGTCCTATTGTTACCATACGACCGTAACTCAACGCGGGGTCGGTGCTACAATTTAAACACGGTTTATTGTATTGTTATATGTAACCGATTTACATTTGGAAATGGGCGCGCGGTGGTTAACACATAAACCACACGATTATACATACAACCAAGCCCGGTTTCAAATGGCGCGCGGGGAGATTTATTATTAAAATTAAGCCCCGGTTACATTGTGTTATTTACACATAACCACAACATGAAAGTTGGCGCGTTTTTGGGGCGGAGTCCGCCTATTTTGGTTCTTTTCTATTTTTGGTGAGGATAACTCCCACTATTCCGATTTTAGTGGAGTTTTTGAGGAAAAGAGAAGGAGAGTATTTTATTGAGATAACTGGAGCTACAGGAAACCATTCTTGACGAAATTTTGATGGATTTTGGGTCTCTTCGACCTTCTGGAGCCAATGGAGCAGGTTTCAGAGCCATTGGAGGTCATTTGTAGGTGATTTTGCTTCAGGGAAGCTTTCAAGGCCACTAGGGCCATTTCAGTGCTTGAGTTGTTTGGAGGCTATGTGCATCCATTTTTGGTGATTCAAAAGCCTAGGTCTGCTATTTTCGACCTTCTGAGTCTGATGGCATAGGTTTCAGAACCATTGGAGGTCATCTTCACCTCGAAATTCTCCATGCAATATTAAAGGTCCACCAGGGCCATTTGGGGAAAGTACTGTATAAGGTACATTTTCACTGTTTAGTGTTTGGGAAAGAGCATGTTCAGCAAATTCCTATCTTCTAATTCTGTATTTACAGTCAGATTTGTCTGTCAAGACATTCATATTCTTGTATTAGCCTTTGTAGCATTTTTAATACAAGAGGACAAGCCTAGTTTGGAAGGTTTGGTCCAGCAGATGTAGCCCAAAGGGGGTGAACTGCTTTATCATTTTGATATTGTTGTGAGTTGTTGTATTATTTGCTGCCTTTATATTGCTTAAAAACACATGGTTAATCACTTAAAAGAACCTTTCCTCACATATGCACATTGCAAAGAAGAACCAAGAACTTAAACACATAAACCCTCTTGCACATTTTTAAGCCATGAAGCAAGTATATGTCAAAGACTTCTAAGTGTTTACTTATTATTTCTTTAGGCAGAGCCTGTAGAGGGCCAGGTAGCCTCTGGAACTCATCCTCTCTTTAGAGGTGACATGTCCGGTGAATGCCCCTACAGTCTATCTCTGTATAAGAAATAATAAGTTTTCACATTTTTAGAGGACACTTGGAGTGTATAACTCACATTGGAAATTATGGGAAATGGATACCTTGCACCCTTAAACAAGTACATTCCATTTTCAGATTAATGTGCTATCGCAAAAACTAAGTAGGATGACATATAAAATTTCTTTTCACTTTTGAAGCTTGACAATTGGAAACAGATTTCATGGGAAATTAACTTTCCCCAATCAAAAATGGCTTGTTCATTGACTGTGAAATACAAAATATAAAGAGTCATCCAGGAAACAGTTGTTGTGGACTCATGTCTCGTTATTCTTGTAAACAGCCAGGCAATTTCGCGAAATGGATTTCTAAATGAACTAACCTGCAAGCTTGTGATATATTCAAGAAATACAATCGAGTCTTCCAATAAATGGAGCAAGAGGTCCAACCCATCATTATGCTTTGCTAGGAATTGTTTGCAATCTTCTCCTCTAAACGTCAATGTTGGCTCCGACAATCTTAACATATGGCGGAAGACCTGAGGTGACAAAGAAACAGAAGAGCGGTCCTGCAGTGGAATAATTCTTTTGTCTGAAATAAATATATCGGCACACCAAGAGACCATCTCCTTACAGTCAAAAACGTCAGGGACATAGTCTGCATGAGCAATCCCAGAGGTCCAAATTACTTGGTTCTGGGCGGCAGGGGTTGAGTTATAAGAATATGCCCTAGACCACTAGAAGTTCTGGTCCTCGTGCTCGAATATGTTCATTGTATCTCCACAGAATTGTTGTTGAGCTGATGCCATAGGTTTATGAGAACAGTTTTCTCCAGACAATAGTTGAAATGAACAATTGGAGCCGATAATGTAACTCTCCATAAAATCTTGGTTAAATGTTTATGAATGGGAAAGCTCCTCGAGCCTTTCATTTATTAATGACAATTTGTATGGGTGGTGCATGATGAATTGTTAGCAGTAAAGCTTACTTATTGCATATTTAGAGGTGAGAAGGTGGCGGGTATGGTGAAGAGCAGTTAAGGATTGCAGGTTTTGTGAACGTGCCAAGCCGACAACGTGCGAACAACATTTCATGATTTTGAAATCAACACTCGAAAGGGATAATATAACCCCCCGCAAATCTTCGTTTAATGTGTATTAATAGGAGATCTCCTCGAGCCTTTCACCCATCAATGACAATCTATACGATTCCTGCATGATGAGTTGTTAGAATTAAATGTCAGTGATTGCATATTTAGAAACAATATATATATATATATTAAAACAAAACAAAAAATTATTATAGACAAGTGCGAAGGTCATGGAGACGGGGGAGAGAAAGGAACGAATGGCAAGGTCTGAAAAGCGATTGGATGGGATTAAAAATAGGGTTACGAGGGTTACTCGGGAGAGGCAAGTGTTCCACGGTCAAATTTTATGTATCGAATTTTTTTACTACAAAATGTGTAAAACGAAAGAGAGCATGATGGGGCAGTTCAGCGGTCGGTTTGTATATTTGCAAAATTTTGGGAAAGTGGATAAGTATGACGATGAGAAATAATCAGTCAGGATCGTTTTCAGAATCGAATATTGAAGATTTCGTGAACGGGCCAACTCGATGACGCACAACTGACATTCCATGATGTTTGAAATTAACACTTGCAAGGGATAATATAACCATTCGAAAATTTTGGTTTAATGCGTATTAATGGGAGATTTCCTCAAATCCTGGTGTAGCATTAATGCTTGCTAATTGCATACCTATAAATAAGATCTTATATATAATTGCTAATTGCAAAAGGGCGCGGACACAGGAAATAGCGATTAGGAATTGGATATTTCTTGAACTCGCCAACTGGACGATCCACGGAAGATATTCGAAGAAATGGCGAAGTATGGAAAGCGAATGGGTGCACTTCAAAATGGGGTGACAATAGTTTCACAGGAGACGTGAGGACCCGACGGTCAAATTGTATGTCTCGGAAGTTTTTAGTGCAAAATGTACTATATATATAAAAAAAAAAAAAAACATTTTTTATTATAGACAAGTGCCAAGGTCAGGGAGACAGGGAGAGCAAGGAACGAATTGCAAGGTCTGAAAAGTGGTCAAATGGGATTCAAAATAGGGTTACGGGGAATACTCAGGAGAGGCGAGTGTCCCACGGTCAAATTTTATGTATCGAAATTTTTTACTACAAAACATGTAAAACGGAAGAGAGCATGATGGGGAAATTCAGCAGCCGGTTTGTATATTTGCGAACTTCCGGGAAAGTGGCTAAGTATGGAATAGGGAAACGATCGGTCAGACTCGTTTTCGGAATCGAGGACTGGATATTTCATGAACGGACCAACCCGATGATGTGCAAATGACATTCCATGATGTTTGAAATTAACAGTCGGAAGGGATAATATAACCATCCGAAAATTTTGGTTTTATGCGTATTAATGGGAGATTTCCTCAAATCTTGGTTTAGCATTAACGCTTGCTATTTACATACCTAGAAATAAGATCTTATGTATAATTGCTAATTGCAAAAGGGTGCAGGCACAAGAAACAACTATTAAGAATTGGATATTTCTTGAACCCGCCAAACCGACTATCCGCAAAAGAAATTCGAAGAAAGGGCGAAGTATGGAAAGAGAACAAATGGGCTTCAAAATGGGGTGAAAATAGTTCCATAGAAGACATGAGGACCCGACTGTTAAATTGTATGTCTTAGAAGTTTTCAGTGCAAAATGTGTACCACAGAAGAGGGCATGATAGGTAGACTGTAATACGGAAGACGGTATGATCTGAGTCTGGTTGTAAATTTGTATATCGCGAAAGTCACGGTATTGTTCGCGGGTCATGGAACAATAGAAGTCCAATATAGAGCCCGCCTACCGAGAATCTGCGGTCAGAGAAGTGATTGGGTATGGAATGGGGAAGCGGTCGGTTGGTGTCATGATATAAGAGCACAAGTGCAAATGTGAACCCACAAATCCGCCTACCCGTGCAGCCATACGTTTTCGAAAAAATGAATAAGTGGCGAGAAAAATAAAGTTCAGGGAAAAGAGAAATGAATATTTGGCTAAGCATAGAAGATGAAAAAGAAGGGCTAATATATTCACATCTATAGCAGATATCCCATTTCCTGCCAAGATATATACTTGGAAAGAAGTGCAAAGGTGGGGGGCACAGAAAATAGCGACTAGGAATATGATCCGCAAGTTTACTTGGTTCTCGGTTATATGCTTCGTCTGTCAATTTGTATATCACAAAACTTCGAGTGTTGTTTCCAGGAAACAGAACAATAGAATTGCATTTTTTTAGCCAGCCAGCCTGCAAGTCCGCCTATCAATTTGTATAGTGTGGAACTCTTGGTGTTGTTTTTAGGACACGGAACTATAGAGGACATGTTTTTCCTTTTACTATAACCTCTTTGATACAAATCTAGTATGTGGCTCGTTTTAGCACTTTTTCATCCGTAAAAAATCACAATCTTGAGCCCGCCAGCCCTGGAGTCCGTTTGTCAATTTGTATATCGCGGAACTTTGAATGTTGTTTGGAGGTCACGGAACAATAGAAGTGCAATGTTGAGCTAGCCAGTGTGCAAGTCCGCCTGTCAATTTGTATATCGCGGAAATTTGGGTGCTACTTGTAGGACACCGAACAATAGAGGCCCAATTTAGACAAAGTGAAGTGCTCAGTCGAAACGCGTGAATCCGCCAACCCGCGCAACAAGGAATTTTCGGAAAAAAAACGATTAAGTAACCGGAAACAGAAACTACAAGGGATAAAAGAGTGGGAAAATCGAAAGGCGGAGGGAAATTTTCGTAAGAACGAATTGGTTTCAAACAAACCCCATTGTTGCAAAACCATCATTTTCTACCAATTGTCAGCAAATGCTTTGTTGAAGATTAGATTTTATTGCAACTTGTGGGTGTAAGTGTGTTCTTGATACATTCTTCCATGATTGTAACATATTAACTTAAGTATTAAACTTCTTGCATTATGGGTTGTTAGCATTAAAGCTTAATAATTGCATGTCTAGAAACAACAATGACAATTTTGATGCAACATTGTGATTTGGTATTGCTATGTTCTATCTACATTGCGAATAGAATTGAACGTTGATTTGAAACTGTGTGTAATCCATTTTTTGTTTGCATAAATCCAGGTGGATCGACACGGTACATTGTCATATAATTGTTAGATGCTCCATCTTAGAACAAATTACCTAAGAAAATACAATATCGAAGAACTATGAGACTATCGAACCATGCCAATGAGAAGAAGCATTAAATCTAGAAAAGAAGCAGCAACGAAGACTCCAAGGAAAAAAAATTTAATAACAAATCCATTTAAAAAATAATAATACTAACACTGAGTACTATACATATATCCTTAGAAATTGGACCCAGTTATTTGGGCCAAAACATTGAACACATCTGCCACAAACATAGGCATGGGATTTGTAATATGCAGGAGCCATCGAGATTCTCTTCAACATGCATACAAAACCGATTACCATACCTTTTTTTTTAGGAAATCCTTGCAGTTTTCTCCTCGATGGATCATCCTTTGGTAAAATTGATAGTTCTCAGAAGCTTCTCGTGAGGAAGAAGACGAAAAACGTTACAAGGCAAATGGAATATCCCTTAACTGAAATTTAGGACACACCAAGAAACCGGCTCTCCACAGTGGAAAAAACTTCAGGGACACAGGTTGCATGTGCAATTTCAAAGTCCCAAATTAGTCCATTATGGTTGGAAGGAGATGACTAGTAGAAATATGCCATGCACCAGTGGGAGTTCTGGTCCTCATTCTCGAAGATGTTAATTGTATATCTAGAGAACAAGACAGTAGTCCCGCAATTGAATATTTTTTTGGCTTGAAATATATCTCTGGGAGCATCAACATCTCATTTCCTTATAGTGAAAGTCTTCCATCCAGAACGGACTAATTTGGACCTCTGGAATTCCTACTTTTAAGCTACAAAGTGGCTATTGCGTTCAACGTTAGTTTCTTTTCTAAAACTCCTTTTGGTGTTGTCAGGACCGTCATCACTGAGCCAGGAAGTTACGCCCATTATGGTTGATTTCAATTTAGGCACAAGAGTGGGAACAGTCTCTCCATTCCCATCATCCATTGTTGTATCATCGCCCATCAGATCATCTTCTTCTGTCTCGGAATCCATGGCATCAACCTCTACGCCAGCCATCAATGCAACTGGGTAGGTTCTCTGAGCAGGTAGGGTTGCCTTGGAATTCTTTGGCTTGAAATATATCTCTTGGTGTACCAAGGGACTATCTCCTTTTTTTCTCTTGGGTGGAGGGATATGAGTAATAAGAATATGCCCTGGAATATTGGAACCTCTGGCTATCATGCCCGAATGTGTTTACTGTATATGGACAGAACTGCTACCATAAGTTAATGAGAATTTTTGTTTTCTCCAGATGATGTTTGAAATGAAAATTGGGGAGGGATAATATAACCCTCCAAAAATTCTAGTTTAATGTGTATCAACAGAAGATCTCCTCGAGCCTTTCGTTGATCAATAGCAATCTCCAAGGTTCGTGAATAATGAGTTGTTACAATTAAAGCTCGCTAATTGAATATTTAAAAAAAAGTGTGAAGGTGGTGGTGACGGCGAAGAGCGATTAAGAATTAGAGATTTCTTAAAGGTGCCAACTGGCCGACGCATGAAAGAGATTGCATCATGTTTGAAATGAATACTTGGAAACGATAACACTCTTCTCTGCAAATCTTGGTTTAATTCGTAGTAATGACAAATCTTCGTCGGCCTTCCGAACATTAATGACAATATTAACGGTTCCTACAGAATGAACT
Source organism: Picea glauca (assembly GCA_000966675.3). Taxonomy (NCBI): domain Eukaryota; kingdom Viridiplantae; phylum Streptophyta; class Pinopsida; order Pinales; family Pinaceae; genus Picea; species Picea glauca. The sequence goes on from JZKD02S1655249.1 coordinate 104,610, forward strand.
ACTAGAATTAAAGCTTAATAATTACATATTTGGAAATAAGTATGAAGGTAGCGATGGTGGCGAAGAGCGACCAAGCATTGTACATTTCATCCACCCGCCAACCCGCAAAACAAATTCCAAGAAATGCCCAAGTATGGAAAGCGATTGGGCGGGTTACAAAAAAAGGGTCAGAAGATATACCCAGGAGACGTGAGGGGCCGATGGTCATATTGCATCTGAGTGATAGATATCAGTCGTCAATTTGTATATCATGAAATTTCGGGTGTTGTTTGTGCGTAGGGGAACAATGGAAGTGCAATGTCGAGAGGGCAATTTGTATATTGCAGAACTTCGGGTGCTATATATAAAAGCATGAGACATTCGGAAAAAGGACCAAGTAAACAGAAAGTGAAAGCATACAAGATGAAGGGGAATGTGTTTGCTAATTTCTAAATCATGGAAGTCTGGGTGTTATTTGCAGGCGGTGGAACCATGGAAACACAATGTTGAACCCACATATGTGGGAACCCGTGGTTCAAAAAGTTTGTTCAATATGAAACAGGGAAGCGATCGGAAGGGCTGGTGATACAAAAGTAACAATGGAAATATGAAGACGTGAATCCGCCAAATCCCGCACCTAGACATTTTTCGAAAAATGAGTAAGTAAAGAAAGGGAAAGTAGAGGGCAAAAGAGAAAGTGGATGGCAATTTTCGGAAGCTAGAATTGTTGTAAGAAAGCACAATTGATGGTCTTAACAGTAACTATGGAGTGCATTAAACATGTTAACAAATTCTTCAATCAAGAAATGGATACAATGAGCGATGTTTGTAGTTTCCAGGATCTGTTTGTATAAGAGAAGCGTCGAAAAGTTACAAGAAACTCAATTTTTGGTTGTTTAAGTAAATTTTTTGTACTGTTAGCTTCACTGCAAGTATAACAATGACGAATTTGAATTTTAATGTCCTCTTGTTCATATGACTGTTCCATTAGACTTTGCATAATATATATTATTTTATTTCAATGTGTTTGCTAATTTGTAGATCACAGAAGTCTGGGTGTTGTTTGCAAGCGGTGGAACAATGAAAACGCAATATTGAACCTGCCTATACTGTAACTCGCCTATTCGGCAAACTGGGAGCCAAAAAGTTTGTACAATATGAAACGGGGAAGTGGTCGGTCGGGCTGGTGATATAAAAGTGAGTGAAATCTAAAGACGTGAATCTGCCAACTTCCGCACCTAGAAATTTTCTGAAAAACGAGTAATACATACTAAATATGTACTTCTATAAAGTATGGACATGAGATTTTATAGAGCATGTACGGATCCCGCATTCCATACTCAGGCACTTTTTGGATTGTGGGTTCTCGGGCTAGCAGACTCAAAATTGGGCCTCTATTGTTTTGTGCCCTACAAATAGCACCCAGAATTCTGCGATATACAAATTGATAAGCGGACTTGCGAGCTGGTTGGCTCAACATTGCACTTCTATTATTCTGTGTCCTCCAAACACCACTCGGAGTTCCGCGATATACAAATTGACAGACGGACTCCAGGGCTGGCGGGCTGAAGATTGTGATTGTTTACGGATGGTGATCTCTATCAACTATCTAACATTATCTAAAAACATTATTTTCAATACTAAATTATTAATATTAAATATTGATATTGTACAATTTAATTAGACAAAAATGTTTGTACAATATGAAATGGGGAAGCGGTCAGTTGGGCTGGTGATATAAAAGTAAGTGAAATCTGAAGACGTGAATCTGCCAACTTCTGCACCTAGAAATTTTCCAAAAAATGAGTAATACATACTAAATATGTACTTTTATAAAGTATGAACATGAGATTTTATAGAGCATGTACGGATCCCGCATTCCATACTTAGCCACTTTTTGGATCGCGGGTTCTAAGGTTGGCGGGCTCAAAATTGGGCCTCTATTGTTCTATGTCCTACAAATAGCACCCAAAGTTCCGTGATATACAAATTGACAGGCGGACTTGTGGGCTGGATGGCTCAACATTGCACTTCTATTGTTCTGTGTCCTCCAAACAACACTCGGAGTTCCATGATATACAAATTGACAGACGGACTCCAGGGCTAGCGGGCTCAAGATTGTGATTGTTTACGGATGGTGATCCCTATCAACTATCCAACATTATCTAAAAACATTATTTCCAGTACTAAATTATTAATATTAAATATTGATATTGTACAATTTAATTACATAAAATTATTAAAGGATGTTAAATATCTTATTTAAAAGAAAAACCCACGTATTCAGAAACTCGCGATCCAAAAAATTTGTACAATATGAAACGGGGAAGCAGTCAATTGGGCTGGTGATATAAAAGTAAGTGGAAATATGAACACGTGTATCTGCCAACTTCCGCACCTAGAAATTTTCTGAAAAACGAGTAATACATACTAAATATGTACTTTTATAAAGTATGGACATGAGATTTTATAAAGCATGTACGGATCCCTCATTCCATACTTAGCCACTTTTTGGATCGTGGGTTCTCTTGCTAGCGGGATCAAAATTGGGCCTCTATTGTTTTGTTTCCTACAAATAGCACCCAGAGTTCCACGATATACAAATTGACAGGCAGACTTGCAGGCTAGTTGGCTCAACATTGCACTTCTATTGTTCTGTGTCCTCCAAACAACACTCGATGTTCCGCGATATACAAATTGACAGATGGAATCCAGGGCTAGTGGGCTCAAGATTGCGATTGTTTACGGATGGTCATCCCTATCAACTATCTAACATTATCTAAAAACATCATTTTCAATACTAAATTATTAATATTAAATATTGGTATTGTACAATTTAATTACATAAAATTATTAAAGGATTTTAAATATCTTATTTAAAAGAAAAACCCGCGTATTCGGAAACTCGCCATCCAAAAAGTTTGTACAATATGAAATGGGAAGCGGTCGGTCGAGCTGGTGATATAAAAGTAAGTGGAAATCTGAACACGTGTATCCACCAACTTCTTCACCTAGAAATTTTTCAAGAAACGAGTAATACATACTAAATATGTATTTTTATAAAGTATGGACATGAGATTTTATAGAGCATGTACGGATCCCTTATTCCATACTTAGCCACTTTTTGGATCGCGGGTTCTCAGGTTGGCAGGATCAAAATTGGGCCTCTGTCGTTCTGTGTCCTACAAATAGCACCCAGAGTTCCGCAATATACAAATTGACATGCGGACTTATGGGTTGGCTAGCTCAACATTGCACTTCTATTGTTCCATGTCCTCCAAACTGCACTCGGAGTTCCACGCTATACAAATTGATAGACGGACTCCAGGACTAGCAGGCTTAAGATGGTGATTGTTTATGGATGGTCATCCCTATCAACTATTTAACATTATTTAAAAGCATTATTTTCAAATACTAAATTATTACTATTAAATATTGATATTGTACAATTAATTACATAAAATTATCAAAGGATGTTAAATCTCTTATTTTAAAAAAAATGAAGGAAACAAAACAAAGCTTTTTTAAATTCTATCACTGCAAGCATAACAACAACCAATTTGAATTTTAAGGGCCTCTTGTTGATATGATAGAACAATTTAACTTCGCATAGTATATATTCGTTTATTTCAAATTATTCCAAGAGATTAATTTTACCAAGTTCATCGATCAAGGAAAAGCGCTAAAACAAGCCACATACTACATTTGCGTCACACCACCATACAAATTGGTAGGCGGACTTGCAAGTTAGCTGGCTAAAAAATTGCAATTCTATTGTTCCACATCCTCCAAACAACATTCGGAGTTCCACGATATACAAATTGACAGACGAATCATATAACCAAGAACCAACTAAACTCCAAACAGGCTGCAAGCAAGATCCCACAAGATTCCATAGAGCATCACGCATCGACCTTTGCATCAAACAATTTGATACACAAAGAAAAGACGTTGCGGCATTGGTTTTTTGTTACATCTGGTATATGTTCCCACAAGAAAATAACCAGGGCCATGGGATATATGGGGTTTATTGCCTTGCTTCCCATTTTTTGACCGAACAATCTTGTGCACATGCAATCTCAAGTACTCAAGTCCGACGAACATTCATCTGGGTGTTGAAGAAATATTACAGAGACACATGAGATATTTTTTGTTTCCTGCCAAAGCTTGATATGTTTTTTTTTACTTGTCTTTTTTTTTTTTTCCTTTTTCAGCCAATATGCAATATTGCATTGTCCTCATTTAAGGTAAATGTGTTGTGTATCCAAAAGTCGTATAGCATGTAGACACTGCTTGCCTTTTTTCTGTAGGTATGATTCATACGATAATTCTTCCAACCTAGGAAGCACATCTTGTAACAGAGGTTGCATAATTGTACAATTCACGGTTATGTTGCCCACGGTTCAGATGGTAACATTGAGGCAATGTCCATATATATGGACATTTTTCACTGCATTTCAAACAATCAATCGTATCATCACTTATCAAAGCAGAAGCAGAAGCAAGAGAGTTGCATTTCGCACATACAGGCTCAAAGGGGGTTGAGTACGCATTCATTGCAACCAAAACACCTTCAACCTAGAAACGCGAGCATAGGAATTAATACATTGAACAATATAATACACAACTGCAACCCCCCCCCTCTTAAAAAAAAACAAGCCACGGAAATTTTGTGCAGGCTATTTGTATAAACAAAGTGAGGATAATTATGTCGATGTATACGCACAACAGTTATAGAGCTAGCTAGTTTATTTAGATCCTGTACTATGTCTGCTCGCAACTTCGTTACAAATGTTGCTTGGGTTGTGCGAAAAATCATTTCTCTAACATCCATTTTCTTTGTTATATTTTTTAAGAGCATAAGTGGAAACTGCCCTTTATGCAATTGTTGTTCCATTGACGAAAACAAATTTGAATAGGTATCAAACAATTGCAGATGCAACATGGAACAGTGCAATATTTGTGTAACTTACGCGAGATACATGCACATGCGAAAGTAAAGGACAAAACTGGATATGGAAAACGGTACCATTGCCTTGTCGTTGTCCAAATATCCATCATTTATATGGAGAATGTGTTGCGAGCCAAGTTTTCTCGCCATTGTGACAGTTGCACTAATGGTTCCAATTGGGTAAATATCATTGCTCTGTGCAAGTTGGTTGATAGTCGCATCCGGGACGAAACGATATTCTGAACAAACAGTGGGAATTTTTTCCACAATACTTGTTTCGTTGAGCGAAATAATCCGATCACAATCACCACGGTCATATACTATTTTGGGCAATATATTAAAATTTGTAATGGATATCCCATTACCTAGCAATATCTTTTCTCCATGTTTCTGGACAAGTTGTGTAGGAATAGTCAGTGTGACTATCATCATGGCCTCCTTGTCTGTCATGTCAGCACACATAATGGATCTAGTTTTGTTTGCCTTGTCCAAGTAGGTGCTATAGACGACCATTATGTCCCCGATGAACACTTGTCCATTTCGAACACTGTTCAAGCCCCTTATAGATAGTACTTTGGGTGTTACAACTCTAGAACTGGTGACAATTTTTTAACAAGAAAACTAAAGTGAATGGTAGTGTGCATTTTTTTTTTGTATTATTTTTTCACTAGCATAAATCTACAAGTAGACACATAGGTTCGATGAACTATGGAGCTAGATTTTTGCAACCACACCTCTTAGTCTGCGGAACCTGCTCTATGTTCGGTGTCTCGCTTGTACTTGTTGATACTTCTTGTGAACTGCAAACCATGTATTGCAGATGACATCATCATATTCACCATGTCATATATGAATAAATAGTTGAGGATATATGTTTGGTAAACATACTAGTAACAGAATGTATGCATCTTTACCTTTGGCCTTGTCGGTCTGCTGATGTCTGGGATGACTGACTGCTCATGGCCATGTCACTAGTCCAACTTTTTATGATGCAAGCATGTGTAGATGAGCATCAGAAGGACTAAACAATCATATGCATTATATACTGTCCATAATAGTTCTTAATGTCACATGCAGGGTGGAAGGAGATGGAATACGAAATAGGGTTTCAAGGAATATACTTAGGAAACATGAGGACCCGAGCGTCAAATTGTATGCCTCTGATTTTTTGACTGGAAAAATGTGTAACAGTAAAAAGGGCATGATGGCGGGGCATGACGGCCAATATATATATCATGGACCCTCGGAAGCCAGGGGAGAAATCTTGAGCCTACCAGCTCAGCACCTGCAATCGACAAAGTGGGTAAGTATGGAATAAGGTAGAAGCGTGACCATAAATGTGAAACCGTTAGTCCGCCAACTGATGCACCAAGGCATTTTCGGAAAGACCACTAAGAAGAGAAACTAGAAAATGAAAGGGATAATAGAAAATGGAAAAAGTAGAAATGGGGAGGGAAGAAAGGCCCATTGCTGCCAAGTCATCGTTTTCTAGTCTAATATTATATGCCCCCACCCAGTTTGTATATTTAATTTACTAGCACAGTTGGTATACCTTTTTGAAGCTTGTACCACAGAACCCTCTGCTATTGCATAGAACAATTCATCTTCTTGTCCAACCAACCTGTTTCTTCCAAGGTAGCAACGTCAAATATACAATGGACATGAAGGCAAGTTAGTATCAAGACAGACATGTAAAAGAAGGAAAAACAATTCTATTTATTCCAATGTAACAACAAACAGAATATGATTCACATGAGAATACGTAGAAAGATATATAGTATATACATACAAGTAAACCCAAAAAATTATATTTGAAGGAAGAAAAGAACAACAACAAAAAAAAGGGTGCAAAGTAGCAGAACAAGCACAACAAATATATAGATAGTAAATGAAATATTGAACACTGGAATATGAAATAAGAGTACAAGTATCCACCTCTGTAACTCCTCGTCTACAGCCAAAGATTCTATCGTCCTTTCCAGCCATTATGTTTGTTTAAATGTAGCAATGAAGGAAAAATACAACGGACATGAAGGAGGTTAGTATGCAGGAAGACATGTAATGAAGATAAGTTATTATGTAGGAAGGTACGAAACATCTACATACAATAAACTAGGTGAACACATATACAGACAATAAATGAAATACAAAACAATGCAATATGAAATAACAGTACAAGCATGTACCTTTCTATCTCCTCTTCAACCGATGCAGTCAAGACTCCGTCATTTTCTCCATCTATTATGTTTGTTTGAATGTGGGAACGCACAAAATACAATGAACATGAATGGAAGCAGGTATGCACTGGAGAAAAAGTAATATGCACATATAGTAAATGAGACTCGACGAATAGAATAAAAGATAGACAGAAACATGAACCTTTGCGCTTCTCCATCCATAGTTGTAAATATGTAATTTTTGTCCCTACAGAAAATATATTGCAAGCCACAAAATATTACGAAATTGCATGGTCATAGCTAAACGATTTTTGGTTTTCCGTGGAAAAGTATCTAGATATGCTTCCACCCATGGAAATACATGTTCTTTATCCTCTACACAGGTTGTTGTGCCCACGATACAATATTTTGGTTTTACATGGCAAACTACCCAGATATGCTTCCAGACATGGAAATATAATTTTGCAGTATCTTTGTTGTACATATCATATCTCAAGTACAAGACAAATTGTATCATGGGCACACCAGTCTGGGTAGAGGATAAAGAACATGTATTGTCATATGGGCGCATTTCACCATACATGGTTTAAAAGTGCAGCTTGCATATGTTTTATTTTAACAAAAAAATAGCGGATATTGCAATTTCACATGTACTTCTCGAACTATTTTTCATGCAACGATTTTCTATCATGTCAACACTGAAGCACTAGAAAAATCTCACAGCAGAACAGATATCGACCTCACCAGACAGGGAAAATAACACAACTGCATGTCCACTCATGGGTGCAGGGGTTGAACACCGTAAAGCGCCCAAAAAATAATAATAATACCAACCCAAAAAAAAACAGCTCCAACTATCGACGCAGGACCCCAACCTTGCAAAGCCGAAGCAAACAAAAGAAAACAGCAAGCACCAAACTAGCGAGAAAGCACGAACAGTCCCAACTACAGCCCCAGGGCCCCAAATCGTAAACTTGAGCCAAACAAACACAACCATCAATCGATGAACCAAAGAACCAGCGAACAAGAAACAACCACCGAACCAGTAAACAACATATGTATCTCCAACGATTATGAAACTACAGTCGAAGCACGGAAGGAACCAGAAACATATGATGAGCATGCCAGTAGAAATAAGAAAACATTCTTACTTGCAAACTGCAAATGAACAACAAAGAAAGAATAGAAAATGAAACTATGGCATGGAAACTTACTCCGAAATGATGAAAGGTAGAAGCGTAGGTCGAATTGTGAACCAAACAACAACAACAAGCAGTAACTGATGAACCAGTGAAGAAGAAGCACTCACCGAACCAGTAAACAATGTATGTAACCTCAACAATGACAAAATTGCATTGCAAGGCTAGAAGAAGGATGAAATATACAATGCCTATTCAACTAATGGTGGACAACAATATTGTCCAAAATCACTGCAACATTGTATGGAAAATTTCGAGGAAAAATGTACTCCGAGAAGCGTATTTAGATAAACATTTAAGGTTGTTGGGTTGTCTAAGGGCCTCGCAGTATGCAAACATTTAAGTTGTCAGGCCTGTTGGAGGACCTTGCGCAATGTAAACATTTAAGTTGCTAGGCCTATTCAATCACCTCAAAAAAAGTGTCAATACATTCCAATACAAATACATTTGGTAGGGACTAATAATAGTAACACAAATAAAATAAAAATCACAATACAAGGTTATAAACTTTGGAATTATCGATCACTATAAAGCTTGGATATCTAAACATTTCAATATGATTAGTACAAATTAAAAAATCATCGTATATGATCTATGACAATGCTACCAAAAAATGCTAAGACAAACATTCGAACTAATGCTAGCATTAATCCACCTTCGAGCAATGCATAAGAAAATATATGATTCAAAAAGACCGTATACGATCAAATACTTTGGATATGCCAACATATATAACATTGGGAATAGTGAAGCTGGCAATAATACCTCCAATCTATTATCCAATCAGATCATGACATATATGGTACTTTTTATTATATAAAAATCAATGGTTTTAGTTCCCTAGTTCCAACAATAGATATTATGGAAATATTTGTGGTCAAAGGACAAACTAATACGAAGTCAATGAATTATCGATCGTTATAGTCCCTCTATGCCTACGGCAGGGACTAATAACTCTAAAATAAAGTATTAAAGCTACTTATAGTGATTCACTTTTATACTTGAAGTGAAATACATTTTACAATGGAGCATGAACTTTTCCAAAAAAAGTAACAAAAAAAGAGACTTGAACTCGAGACCTCTTACTTAACAAGGCAACTTTTAATGAAATGGGCTAGCAAAACATATTGTATTGTTTAGCAAGAGGATTGGGGTTGTTGTTGTTGTTTGAGAGCGTGCTAAAAAAAACTATTTTCACACAAGGAAAAAAATTTGCTTCCCGATGACAATAAGGGTTAGATCTCGGTTAGCTTACCCGTAAGATGCACCTTTTCGTATCTATTTCTGATTTTCCGAGATCGCACAGGATGCGGGGAAAAGAGAATACATGGATCTAAAAGAGTAGCAACCTGGAAGCAAATAATATAAAACCAAAATAAAACCAAAAATAATACTCTACAAAAATTTTAAAAATGCATATTCGAGCTTTATACCTCCGGATCTCACTGAAATGGTTGTATCTTGGGAAAACAAAAACCTTTTCAAGTGAAACAAAAAGTTTCCATGACTGAAATGAGTGCTTCAGACGCAATCGAACAGTCCTCTCACTCCAAAAATGTATGAAAATGAAAGAAAATGGAGATGAGGCAACTCGGCTTCACGATCTCGATTTACAACAGAAGCGGATCTTCAAACAGGATCTGATACCATGTTCGACAACACATGTATTCCAACAGAGGACAAACACCTTCAATAACCACTCACACAACCAGATCAAAGATAAACACACCGATGTTTTGACGTGGTAAAACCCCTACAGGGAAACATCCACGGCCCTAGCCAACACGACCACTTGGAGGAGTTTATTAATGCAAAACAAAAATATTATAGAGAGATTTTACAAGAGAGTTTCTCACAATCCATCATCGGAAAATGACCCTCCATGCTCTTTAAATAGATATCATGGACCAATTAGGTGTTAAGCCATGGATCAATGGTCATTAAGATCGAGGAGGATATGAACCATCGGATCACTCTATGTTAGGAACATATTATGACCGTCGGATTTCCTAACTACAAATGCATACTAATGGATACTAAAGAAACACACTTTTACCTAACAACACATTAGACCAAGTAGATCTTAACTAACTCCTAAGTGTCTAAATATCCTAGCAAATCAAGCATTACTATGACAGGAAAATGAAGGAATTATTTGAACTCAAGATTGGGAGTATGACAATAGATGAGTACGAAAGAAGATTATTGGAACTACTAAAATATGTTGCATTCATCAAGGATGAGAAAGTTAAAATTCATGGGTATCTAAGTGGGATTCCATCATTTATCAGTGACAAGATACAATATGATGACCCCAAGATATTGGAGGAAACCACAAGGCGTGATAAATGTCTTTATGATCGGCAAAGGGGAAGACCGACTTTCCAAAAGGATTTGGAAGGAAATATGAAAAACAAGGTGGAACAAGGGAAGAAGGGGACTAAGCCACCATTTTTCAGAAATACTACATAAGGACATCTAATTGTTGGAGAATTGGATAAATTTCTATTTTCGGCACACTAGTTTAGTGGGAGTTAACTGACTAGTTCTATTTTAGACTTTCTATTTAGACCATCACTATTATGCATGCATGCATTCCTAAGGAAAGCTAATTGCTTGATTTCTTTCTTAATTATGGAATGTTCTGCTCTATATATGAGTGTATTCCACTCATTCATTGTATCATATTGATCATCATATATATCAACCAATCATTCATTGATCTTCTCGTTGGAGTAGTGTGAATATATTTTCTCATTCTTCCATATTGAATCTCTCATCCTTTCTTGATAAAATTTGTTTGTAATTTCTTTAGCTAGATCTCCTATGCAGGTTTTGATCAAAAATTGATATGGTATTAGAGCTGCGCTACTTGAAGCAAGCCAAAGAATAAGGAAAATTGGAGTTTTAGTGAGAAAAATTGTGTAACAGACAAGGTCACACCCAATACACTAGCAAAGTGCAACCTGTCGCACCAAGACTTACGAATTTTTCAATTCTAGACTGGTTGCTCCCAATACACTAGGAAAGACTGACCACAAGGACCTGGTTGCTCCCAATACACTAGGAAAGAGTGACCACAAGGACCTGGTCGCTCTGTGTCTCAAGGGAAGGAACGACCACCTCTAAAAAGGCTAAGTGTGACCACCTTCTAGTAGGGTCACACCCTAGACACTAGAAAAGGGTGACCAGAAGGATCTGGTCACTCTTCGTCTTAAGCAAAGGAGAGACCACCTCTTTTTTTACCTTTTCTGCAGTGATTTCTCAAATTTTGCACTTGTATATTGAGAGTAAACTTTTAGGGGTTCTCAGAAATAGTGGAAGAGATAGATACAACACCTATTCTACAGTCAAACTTGGTGTTAATTCTTACACCATACAATTATTTTGATTGGCATCCTAAGGCTGAATTCCAACTCATAAGGAAAGGACTGTACAATTTGACGAAGGGGACAGAAACATAACCTACATAAGCAATTGAGAAGACCATATGGGTGAACTAAAAGGATGAGGCCACATGACTTCTTCTTGAATTGATTTCAACTTATTTATGATTTCATGTTGCCACATGCAAGACTCCAAACGCAATCTAGACCACCTTGGAAAGTATGTTTGGAAAGAAGGATGAGATGAGAGGTCATATGCTTGAGGTAGAGTTGAATACCTTGTATCCTAAAAGTTTTGATAATTGTAGGATTTCTTTACCAAGTTTAAATATTTGATATTGAGCTTGGCATATTGTGGTATTGGTAAGTCTACACAAGTAGACCAACTTATTCTAACAATATTGACTAAGCTAGGACCAGAATATGTTGTCTATGTCTCCACTTTCCATTCTGGTAGATATCTCTTAGGAACAAAGTGGAAGATGCCTACCATGGAGAATTCCATTGATTCTCTCACACATGAGAAGGGCAAACTCATTCAAATGGGCCTAATCAAGGATCCCAAAGAACTTGCACTCACCATGCATGATGGAAAAGGATCATCCAAATAGAACGAAAAGGAGAAACAAAATGAGAAGGGGGGGTATTCCAAACCCTTCAACGATTCTTCAGGTTCCAAAGACTCTTCAAATTCCAAGAAGAAGAAGAAGGGAAAGTAGTTCACTTACTACAATAAACCAAATCATGAAGAATCCACATGCATGAAGAAGCAAATCGATCTTATGGCATAGTTACTTCAGCATAACAACCTTGGAAACTTCATTCTAGAAGGAGTCAAGAAGCAGAAGGAAGAAGATATTCTCCTAAGAAAGGTAATCAGCATGCCCTGGTTGCAATTAATTCCTCATCTAATTCATGGATTATAGATTATGGTGCATCACATCATATGGCAACAAAAGAGGAAGTTTTTACTTCTTTGAGTTCATTCTCAAGACCCCCTATTCTCATGGGGGATGATACTCCAGTAGAAGTATCAAGAGAGGTGAGAGTGGAACTCACTAATGGCAGTTTTGAGAATGTTTTACATGTTCCAAAGCTTTCTATGAATCTTCTCTCAGTTTATCAGATCACTCAAAAAGATAAAAAGGTTGAATTTACATCAAATTCATTTTTTGTACTTGATATGCATGACAATTCCATTATTGCAATTGTTGAGGTGGATCACAAATCAAGGTTGTATAAATTCACTAAGTTTGTTGATGATGACTCATCTTTTCTACTTACACATAAGGAGAGTACTTTGCATGCACCTCCAGTGCAACATGCAAATATTATTGTTCTTCCATCGGTTCCAGACATCAGAGATGATTCCATACACTCAGATTTTGTATATGAAAATGTGCAGGTAATATATCTAGTTAAGAAGTCGAAGCTTCAGCATGTTCCCAAGAGGGCACAGTTTACACTTCAGGCAGCAGGTGTCCTTGCAGGGAATCCATTGGATTTCAGAAGGAATTGATCTCGTCATGAGGATCCTTCTCATGTACTTTCAGCTTCTGAACCTGTGATGCCCATGCATTCCTATATGGTTCAATATTCATATCCAGATACCTACAGTAAGGTTGTGGGCAATCCATTATGGAAAACAGCCATGTAGGAGGAGTATGACTCACTCCTAGAGAATCAGACTTGGGATTTGGTTCCACTTCCACCAGAAAGGAATGTTTTTAGGTGCAGATGGGTCCATGGGATCAAAAGGTACAAGGCTAGATAGGTTTCCAAAGGACTTCATCATATCCATAAATATTTCTACATATTCACGAAGACTTTCAGTGAGAAAAAGTTTCATACTTTGCGGGATTGTCTTGGAGTGAAGAACACAGTCGCCTAGTAGTTTCATTTTCTTCTTTTGAAGAATTTTCTTTTGAGGGGGGGGTTTCTTCCCACATGGTTTTCCCTCTTTCCTCGTTTTTATTCAGTGTTCATTAGTTGGATTGTACATGAGTACCTAATATGGCCCAGTATCCAAGACTCATTTTTACTCCATAGTGATGTTCAGGGGGGGCATTGGAGAAATTCCTATTTTCAGCACACTAATTCAATGGGAGTTAACTCACTAGTTCTATTTTAGACTTTCTATTTATACCATCACTATTATGCATGCATGCATTCCTAAGGAAAGTTAACTGCTTGATTGCTTTTCTTAATTATGGAATGTTCTACCCTATATATGAGTGTATTTCACTCATTCATTGTATCATATTGATCATCATATGTATCAATCAATCATTCATTGATCAACTCATTGGAGTACTGTGAATATATTTTCTCATTATTTCATATTGAATCTCTCATCCTTTCTTGATGAGATTTTTTTTACTTGCTTTAGCTAGATCTCCTGTGTAGGTTTCGATGAAACATTGACACCAATCCCAATGAACCCAGAATGATTGAAACAGTGGGAAAAAAACCAAGGCAACAACCTATTCAATGTTGGGGTTGTGGAAAATATCATATGTACATAGATTTCTCTCAAAGGGGTGGAAAAGTGAGGACTACGCACAGAGTACAACAAGCTACGACAGTTGAGGACGGGGGTAAAAATGTACCTGGGATTTACGCAGCCCTGGATAATAAGCAAGCTGAGCTTCAGTCACACATGATTGAAGTGGAAGGTAAGATTAATGACCGACCCATTTCTATTTTAATTGATTCAGGAGCTATTCATAGTTATCTAGATCCTAAGATGGTGTAAATATTCCAATTGTTGAGAAGCAAGCTTGGAAAATCTTGGTTGGTGCAATTAGCTACAACAGCAAAAAGGAAAATTAATGAGATGGTTAAGACATGTCCTATGAAAATGAATGGACTACGCACAAAAGTTGATTTGAATACCATACCATTGGGCTCATATGATTGCCTCATTGGTATGGATTGGTTGGACCAGCATCATGTTATTATAGATTGTTTGATCTGGATTATTCTTGGAACGAAATGAAAGCAGAGATATTACAATGAAATACTCATGAAAATTTCTAGAAACAGAGAAATACAACAATACACAATTTCTATTAATGAATAATTGTAAAAAAACTGTAAAAATACAGAGTTCAAGACTTGCTAAAATGGTGGCAACTTTATCTCTGAGAAGAGATGTGATGACTATGCTCATCCGCAAGAATATGATTACAATGAGGCTCAGAAGGAATTTTTATGATAAACATGAATTCCAAAACCCTAGACCCAAAAACCTAACCCTAGGAGATGAAACGCCAAAAGTCATGTGGGCCCCGTTGGGTAAGTTAGTACATTAACTTCCCAGGGTCGTAACTTTTGCATACAATCTTTGTTTTAGGCATGTGATAGCTTGTTAGAAAGGTATTTTCGAGAACTACACATTATTTCCTCAAACTTTGACTTCCTCTACAGTTTGATTGTGGCAATCCAAAAAAAACACTATTTAGAGCCCCAACATGGCCCTGGAAGTACCGAAAGATGTATTGACATGAAAAATTCTAAAATAAGCCAGTTGGAGTAGGTGGGTGGCCACCAATATCCAACTAGATGTTGTGTAGGGCTTCAAAACAGCCTCATAAGTGGAGAACCCACAATAACAAATAGATTTCCTTATTACAGAGAAACATGTTAAACTTAAAATTGTCCAGATGAGCCAGTTGGAATATAGAACATGTGGGTGTCCACCAATATCCACCTAGATCAATCCTCCCCCCTTAGGAAGAAATGGTCTGCATTGCCTTGAGTTCCTGAGGAAGAGGGGAAATTGTTTTCTAAATCTGAATATTGGTTAGTTGTGTGCCTTGTTGGAGAATTTGTGTTGCTTGATCTGTGGAAGGCTGTCACGAACGTGTTGTTGGCGGGGTTGAATCTATTCCACCAACTTGTTGCCTCTGGGTTTGACGAGGCGTTGTGTAGGCACCATTGTAGGTGAAGAAACAATATCTTCTTTCTCTTCAGCATTCTATTTTTGTTAGATAGAAGGTGTTGAGGCTGCAGTGCTTTAGTGGCCTTTTGTGCATCCTTTGAACAGACTGTGAAGAGGATGAATTTTGCAGTATCAGAGATTACCTTGTGTTAGCATCGGAATTCACTCCTGGATTGCTTGCAGAAGTAGAGCCCGACACCCATCAGTTTAATGTCACGATTTGTTTATAAAGGGATGATCGAATGGAGATAAAGGCTCGAGGAGATATCACTCTAACTCAAGGACTGAGTCTAGCATGCATGGGACAGAAGAGGTTTTGATCTAACTTCAGTCAAGAGGTTGATTTAAAGATGAGCAGGTGGAAGACTTAGGAGAAAAATGGATAAACTACCTCAGGCAACAGGCCTTTCGACGGTCTGTAGGGGAAAAACTATGAACGCAAGATCCTCCTAGTTCAGGGCTTCAAGAAACTGAAGGGAAGACTTGACTGGATCCTCCAATTCCAAATCATTCAGCGTTAAGGAAATCACAGAAACCGATTAGAGGCTCCGTAACTATTACAGTGATCCATTACAACATCATCCTATAACAGCTACAACTCGACTGGATCCTCCAATTCTGAGCTGCTCTAATACAGTGTAAAAAAAGACATGGAAAGAACTAACATCCATCAGGAAAGAAGTCTCAAAAGTTCATGCATAACCAGAATAACAGTGCTTCATTAAAACTTTACAACCGGGAGCTCTACTCAACCATCGATCCCTACAAAAACGGCAAAAATGCCTACTTATACTCCTCCAAATTTTCCCAACAGAGGCGTGCTCGGACCTCCAAGGCGTGGCATCCCTTCGGTCAAACTCATACTGATATCTTTCATCAGACGCCACCTTAACTCAGCTTGGCTCCTGTAAGGAGGGTAGTTGAGCTATTAAATGTTCGGATAACATGTGCAGACTTCTCTGTCAAGCTGAAGACTTCGGCATGGCTTCTTGAAGAGAACCGGTATAGGGGACCCTCCCTGGCAGACTCTCAGTCGGGACCTCCATACTCTGCAATAAATGAGTGATGCGAAGCTTCACCCACCCTCTCTTTTCTTTATCCATTCCGAGCAGGTATCGGGTTCCAGACCACGTTGAACTGGAGTCTGAAGAGCACAGTGCCCCCCTTTCTGAGATTTAGCTCAACGTTTCGGGGCCCGAGTGGCTGAATGACAAATATAAGCGCCCCTCCTCCAGGCCTCCTTCTTGATGACCAGGCGCAAAAACCATGGGCCCGGCTCTGGGTGCTATCGGGAATTCAGAGTTCGGGGTTTCAAAATGCATGAAACGTGGGATTCCTGCTTCTCAAAACTCCGATATGCCGACATGATACGGATGCATGCCACGTGTCTTTCAGACGGACGGCCCAGATAGTACGCTATTAAATAGGGGGCTCCCCCCATTTTGCAAGCTCGCTTGATGTGACCTGGGGCTGAGACCCTGAGCTCGACTTTGAAGATCGCTCATCGACATTTCGGGGATCGAAGTTTCGGGTTGTGAGATGACGAGGGACTTTTACACTTCGAATTCCCGAATGTCGATATGCCGACGTGACTAGATCTTGCGCCACGCGTCACTGGATCGGACGACCCAGATTTAGTCTTGAAATATAGGCACTTTCTCTTACGCTATATATCGGGTAACTTAGCAGCCCCGAAATCCCGATGACCATTGATTCTGCTTCGTGGATGAATCTCAGCTACCAACAGCAAAACCTTTGCCCGCTCACTTGACTTGCTACTGGAAAAACAGGGATCTCCCATGCTGCGCTTGGGCACTTCCCGTACAACCTGCAGGTCTGGGTGCTCTTGAGCCTAGGACAAGAATTATCGCTAACATTAGGCTCCATGGGGGATAGAGTCGTCCCTATGATGCTCTAAGAACTCATTCTGTAGTTCCAGTCGCCTTTCTGTTGGGCTATGGAGTCAAGCTCGAAACAGCCTGCTGAAAATACATGCCGAAAAATAAAATTAACAAAATAAAGCTACATGCTCAAAGGAGCTTACTTATATACAGTCCTAATGCTAATAAAATATTTTACATGGGCTAGGTGAAAGAGAACTTCCACCATAGCCATTCAAGCAGCTTTCTGGATAGAAGCTCCTTCCTTCTGTCAATGATCATTAGCAGATGGTGTAGCCGTGATAGCAGAACGGTTACACTCATCAACTCCTCCTTACAGGTTGGAGTTGAGATGAAATAGGGCGGCTCCAAAGCATAGGGGAAATGCCACTCCATGTATTTGCTGACAGGGTCATCGAATGAGTGGCCATTTCCAAGGAATTGGCGAAATACAGCCTCTTTTGCTACAGAGTTGTTCATACGCGGCCAAATGTCTCTGATAACCACAGGCGGGTGAATAACTGAAGTAGGCCTGCTGATCTCAGGTGGTGGCTGCTCACTGACTGGCTCTGAAAGAAGGGAAGACTGCCCCTCTGGTTCTTTTTCCTCTTCTTGTTGGCTCTCCTCCAGGTATGATTCATATTCATCATAAATAGGGACAGTGGGGTGATTCTGCTTGTTGACTGGCTCTGGACAGGAAATATCCTGCTCCTCTGGTTCGGTCTCCCCCAGGTCCGATTCGTATTCATCATAAATAGGGACCATGGGGTGGTTTTGTTCTTCCTCGTACTGCTCGGCGTCTCCTGAAAGACTGAGGTAGTTGATTTCCTCGTGATAATTTTCTTTAGCGAGCAGAGGATAAGGCTATGCGACCTGCTCTTGGAAGTCCAGCATATCAAGCTCAGACTCTGATTTGTAACTGTCATAAGTGGTCTAGATGCTCTGACAAGCAAAAGGTGATGTTGGGCTCTGCAGCTCCTCTTCCAGATAATCATCAAAGTCGGGGGGAGACAAAGCTTCTCCAACTTGCAGAAATGGAACTATCCCCCTCTCCTCCGTTTCGACCCTGAATGTAAACACATCATGGGAAATCTCGTGAAGGAAAAGAGAGCAATCCTCTTCCACAACTACCTCTTCATTGCTTTGATCTGAGACAACAAGCTCATCGGGGGTAGATGCCAACTCATCTAATAAATCTTCAACAATCTCTTCAAAAGAGTTGCTCAGAGCGTCTGCCTCAAGGACTGGAAAATCCTCTGCATAGTATTCATATTTCAACCTTTCTAATTGGGCAGAGAGATATTTCACCTACTCCATCAGCTTACTCAGGGCACCATCCTCCTCCCTGGGAACTTCATCACTTTCTTAACCTGCCTCGGATGCAGATGAATGGGGAGGAGAAAGGACTGAGTTCTGATCCAGGTCATCATGATCCTCCCCACAACTTACGTCAGAAACAGCTTTCTCTTGTATAGAGTTGTGGTATCCCTCACAACAATTATGACAAATTAACTCAGGGGGATACAGCCTCTGACAATAGGCAGTGAAAGCTGCATCGAATCCATGGAGTGAAGAAATGCTAGTAGGGGGTAAAGAATGATACCATTCACGAGCATCCCCTACTAACGAGAACATGAACATTTTCAATAATACATCCTCATGTTGTATCTCCCACTGATGCATTAGTTCATGAAACTCCCAGAGATGTTGAGCAGGGTTGTCCTCTTCACACTTTCCAAATATGGGCAAATAATCGCCCCATTCATCCATAGAGGGGACAACATTAGGAAAACCAGGAATAGCAGAAAAATTAAAAGGAGCAAACCTGCGAGCAAGGATTTTCTCCATATCGAACTAGTGAAGTCGCCAATCGATCCTTGAATCATGGAGTCGCCAGGTGAAAAATGTGCAGCTTCGAATGTGTCTATTCCTTGTTCACCATCAAAGGCCAGATCTTAACATTATCGTTACCCCAGGAAACTTCTCAGGCTGAGAAAGCAGCCGTTGAAACCTTCTCGAGAAAGCTCCTCTAGGTCAGCTTTCAGGTGTGCCAACAGTGGCCACAACTGAAACAGTAAAGTGGAAACAATGGAGTCGCCACAGTGGAGTCGCTAGCTACACAGTGGCAATCTGAATAATTTTGATTTCTGATGCACCTTCAGAATCAGTTGATCGTTGTCGTTCTACCCAGGGAAAATCTTCAACTTCGTCCCCTGCATCGACGCCAGAAATGTTAGCGTCGGAAGTCACTCCTGGATTGCTTGCAGGAGCAGAGCCCGACACCCATCAATTTAATGTCACGATTTTTTTATAAAGGGATGATCGAATGGAGATAAAGGCTCAAGGAGATATCACTCTAACTCAGGGACTGAGTCTAGCATGCATGGGACAGAAGAGGTCTTGATATAACTTCAGTCAGGGGGTTGATTTAAAGATGAGCAGGTGGAAGACTTAGGAGAAAAATGGACAAACTACCTCAGGCAACAGGCCTTTCAGCGGTCTGTAGGGGAAATAATCTGAACGCAAGATCCTCCTAGTTCAAGGCTTCAAGAAACTGAAGGGAAGACTTGACTGGATCCTCCAATTCCAAGTCATTCAGCATTAAGGAAATCACAGAAACCGATTAGAGGCTCTGTAACTATTACAGTGATCCATTACAACATCATCCTATAACAGCTACAACTCGACTAGATCCTCCAATTCTGAGCTGCTCTAATACAGTGTAAACAAAGACATGGAAAGAACTAACATCCATCAGGCAAGAAGTCTCAAAAGTTCATGCATAACCAGAATAACAGTGCTTCATTAAAACTTTACAATCGGGAGCTCTGCTCAACCATCGATCCCTACAAAAATGGAAAAAATGCCTACATATACTCCTCCAAATTTGCCCAACAGAGGCATGCTCGAACCTCCAAGGCGTGGCATCCCTTCAGTCAAACTCGTACTGATATCTTTCGTCAGACGCCACCTTAACTTAGCATGGCTCCTGTAAGGAGGGTAGATGAGCTATTAAATGTTCGAATAACGTGTGCAGACTTCTCTGTCAAGATGAAGACTTTGGCATGGCTTCTTGAAGAGAACCGGTACAGGGGACCCTCCCTGGCAGACTCTCGGTCGGGACCTCCATACTCTGCAATAAATGGGTGATGCGAGGCTTCACCCACCCGCTCTTTTCTTTATCCATTCCGAGCAGGTATCGGGATCCAGACCACGTCGAACTGGAGTCTGAAGAGCACAGTGCCCCCCTTTTTGAGATTTAGCTCAACGTTTCGGGGCCCGAGTGGCTGAATGACAAATATAAGCGCCCCTCCTCTAGGCCTCCTTCTTAATGACCAGGCGTAAAAACCATGGGCCCGGCTCTGGGCGCTATTGGGAATTCGGAGTTCGGGGTTTCAAAATGCATGAAATGTGGGATGCCTGCTCCTCAAAACCCCGAAATGCCGACATGATATGGATGCATGCCGCGCCTCTTTCAGATGGACGGCCCAGATAGTACGCTATTAAATAGGGGGCTCCCCCCATTTTGCAAGCTTGCTTGATGTGACTTGGCGCTGAGACCCTGAGCTCGGCTTTGAAGATCGCTCATCGACATTTCGAGGTTCGGAGTTTCAGGATGTGAGATGATGAGGGACTTTTACCCTTCGAATTCCCGAATGTCGATATGGCGACGTGACTAGATCTTGCACCACGTGTCACTGGATTGGACGACCCGGATTTAGTCTTGAAATATAGGCGCTTTCTCTTACGCTATATATCGGGTAACTTAGCAGCCCCGAAATCCCGATGACCGTTGATTCTGCTTCGTGGATGAATCTCAGATGCCGACAGCAAAACCTTTGCCCACTCACTTGACTCGCTACTGGAAAAACATGGATCTCCCGTGTTGCGCTCTCCAAGACTGTGGTTCTTCAAAACGTTTTGGGCACTTCCCGCGCAACCTGTATCGGGGTTTCCACCAAGAAGAGATATTGATCTCTCTCTAAATATAATGTCAGGATCAACTCATGTATCCAAGACTCCTTATGGGGTGAGTATGCCAAATTTGAAGGAATTACATATGCAACTTGAAGAACTTATGAAGAAGGGGCATATACGCACAATTGTGTCACCTTGGGGTGCCCTAGTATTTTTCATGAAGAAGAAGGATGGTACGCTAATACTTTGCATAGACTTCAGGCGGTTGAACAAAGTAACAGTAAAGAACAAGTATCATTTGCTAAGGATAGATGACCTTTTTGATCAGTTGAGGGGTGCGTAGATATTTTCAAATATTGATCTCAGATATGGATATCACCAAGTGAGAATTAAAGAAGAAGACATCAATAAGATTTCCTTCAAAATGAGGTACTAACATTATGAGTTCACAGTGGTGCCATTGGAATTGTCAAATGCACCAGTTGTATTCATGTATTTGATGAATGGAGTTTTCAGAAATTACTTAGATAAGTTTGTCATTGTATTTTTGGATGACATACTTATTTACTCAAAGTCTAAAGAAGAGCATGAGAAACCATTGAGGATGGTGCTACAAGTATTGAGGGAGCATCAGTTGTATGAAAAGTTGAGCAAGTGCTCATTTGACCAGCGAAAGATTCATTATTTGGGTCATATTGTTGAAGAGTTGTGGATCTGGAAAATATAAAGGCAATTGAGGAATGGACAACACCAAGAAATTTCGCAGAGGTGAGGTCCTTTGTGGGACTTCCAGGTTATTACAGAAGGTTTATTGAAGGCTTCTCAAAAATTGTGCACCCAATTACAATGTACATCCTTGCAAAAGAATGGTGTGCAATTTGAGTGGACTTTTGATTGTGTAAGAAATTTTCAGCACTTGAAGAGTTTGTTGACAAGTGTGCCAATACTAAGGATTGTTGATCTAGATGAAGACTTTGTGGTGTGCACGGATGCATACAAGGAAGGGCTCATTGGAGTCCTTATTCAAACCGAACATGTGATATGTTACAAATCAAGAAATCTAAAAGAGAATGAAAAGATCTATGCTACCCATGACTTAGAATCGGAAGCCATAGTGAATGCCTTGAAGATGTGGCAGCATTACCTCATTAGGAAAATATTCTAGTTGAGGACAGACCATAGTGGTCTGAAATATTTGTTTGGACAACCAAGTTTAAATTCCAGACAAAGTAGGTGGTTAAAATTCCTCAATGAGTATGACTTTGACATAAAGAATATCAAAGGAAAAGAGAACAAGGTGGTTGATGCCCTCAATAGGAGGGTGCATGAGATGCATGCTACAGCCATTAGCATGTGAAAATCATATTTGAGTGACAGAATTTTAGAGGTTTCCAAGTCAGATCAACGCTATATGGATATAAATATGAATTTAAAGCAAGGCATCTCACAGCAGAAATTGGAAGGTTATGAACTAAAAGAGAATGGAATCCTCATGTATAGGCACCTTGTTTATGTGCCAAATGTTCAAGAGTTGAAAAATGTGTTATTATCAAAGATGCATAATTTTCCTTATGTAGGGAATCCATGCTACCAGAAGACAATAGCAGCGGTCAAAAAGAAATACTATTGGTCAGACATGAAAAAGGAAGTTGATGATTTCATTGTTAGGTGTCTTGAATGTCAAAAGGTCAAGGTTGAGCACATACATCCAGTCAGTTTGCTACAACCTTTTCCCATTCCTGAGTGGAAGTGGGAAGTTGTAACCATGGATTTCATCACTAAGCCACCTAGGAATCTTAAAAAGCATGATTCTATTATGGTAGTGGTGGACAAGCTTACGAAAGTTGCCCATTTTATTCCAGTAAAGTCGGTGCACAAGGAATCCAACATTGTTGAAATATACATGCGAAAAATTGTTAAGTTGCATGGTGTACCTAAGACAATTGTGTTAGATAGAGATTCCAAGTTCACATCAAACTTTTTGAAAGGGTTATTTAAAGGATTTGGGACAAATCTGAACTTTAGCACTGCACATCACCCTGAGATGGATGGACAGACAAAGAGGGTAAATCGGGTGATTGAAGATATGTTGAGGATGTATGTGATGGATAAACCATAAAAATGGGAAGACTACCTTCACTTGGTAGAGTTTGCTTATAATAATGGGCATCAAGCATCTCTAAATACGATCCTATTTGAGGCACTTTATGTCAAAAAGTTCAACACACTAGTGAGTTGGGACAACCCAGCAGACTGTGTAGTAGTTGGGATAGATCTGCTTGGGGAAATAGAAGATCAGATGGGTGAAGATAAGGTAGAATTTAAAGGTTTCCCAAGATAGGTAGAAAAATTGTGTAGATAAAGGCAGAACCCACAGAGAGTTTAAAGTGGGCAATCATGCGTTCTTGAAAGTAAAAGCTAGGCATAGTTCCTTGAAGTTGGGAAATTGTTCTAAGTTGGCAGCACATTACTATGGACCATTTGAAATCCTAGGGAGGATTGGTCCTATCGCATATATGTTTCAATTTCCTGCATCCTTATGCATTAATAATGTTTTCCATGTATCATTACTTAAAAAGTATGTACCTGATGTTAATCATATTATTTATTGGAATGTGATTCGGGTGGAGCCAGAAAGCGATTTTCAAGTGTGACAGGTTTGCATATTGGATCTGACAATCAAACAGATCTAGAATCAAGTCATGGAGATAATAAAGGTCCAATGGACCTGGTACAGTCTTGAGGATTCAACTTGGGAGCACGAGGATGCCATGCAGGCAGAGTATCTGCATATTTTTGAAGATTTTTGAAATTTTTTATGAACAAGTGTATATAATGCATTGCGGATAGTGCATAAATAAGGGGGAGGGGAATGTAATGTGCCTAATCTGAACCCATTTGTATTTGTACATATATGTTGGTGAGCCATTGGTACCAATTGTAAATGTAAATGTACATATAGGTTGGTGATCTGTTGGAACCAAGTTTTGGTTTTGCACACACCAGATTAGTGCGCGAGGATTGTTATGAAGGAAAAGGGTGGGCACATTCCATAGTGTTGCACGCATCTGGGTAAGTGCACAAGGATTACGTTTAAGAGTGTACCGGACTGAATTATAATTATAAAATTATATATGGATGTATATGTATTTGAGTCTGGAGAGCCTGTGTGGTTATGAGGTTGGTGAGTCGAGATGAAAATAGGCCAACGCGCCTATCCTTGTAAAGTGTAATCATACTCGAGTTATTAATAATATCACATCGTTGCGTGCAGAACACTTAGATGAAAATATACGGGGGAATAACTCGACCAAAAAAGGGAAAAGTTGGGGCTAAGCCAAGGGGGGCTTATGTCTAAGGGAATATTTTATTAATATTTCCATAAATTGTAATTTATGGATAATTATTTATCCTAAGTTCCCAAAGGATGGGAACAAGTCACCAAGTGCCTAAAATTGTTTCTAAAGGTGACAAGTGTCTAGTTTAATGCATGCAATATATATTGTTGGCATTAGTGTATTTCGAGAGATCACTCATTTTCCTTGATTGTTTAGATGAACTTCCTTGGTGAAGGAATATGTATTTTGTTGTAACTTATTGTCATTAATCAACCCTATGTTTGGGGAAGACCTATTTTCTATCCAAGATGCGGGTTTTCAGGCTCGTCGGCATTCTCTCGAGGTGAGAGATTTGTTGTCGAAGATGTTTTTTTTTATAAAATTAGTTAGCATTAGATTTACCATAGAAATTTAAATCTATTTTCAACATTCAATAATCATATACTGAAATATGAAGCAATAGATGAACAAGTACAAGAAGACACAAATATTTATCCTGGGAAACCCTTCTTCACAAGGGGAGAAAACAAAACAAACTTTTCTTTAGAGAGAATATCCTTTCCAATACAATATAACCATGAGCGAGCTGTATACACTAGAGAAAATCAACAAAGAAGAATCCCAACAATATGTACTTATCTTTACAAGAGATGACCCAGCAATATAGCTACAGCAAACCCTATCCAAAGCGCAAGAGTATCTGGCCTCCACTAGCGCACCACCAAGACAACAGAGATAAACCCTAGCAATGGTTATGATGAAACCCTAAACAACATGTGCCCTTCTTCCTTCCCTCTTTGTTGGACTGCTGCAAATGTTTCTCCCCACTAAACTTGTGCTAGGATGAGTGAATGTATATGTCAAATGAGGAAGGCGTCACCTTTATTTATACTGGAATGGGTAGGTGTCTTTTCCAAACATGTGTCTCTTCAAGTAAGGCTGACTTGTCTTCTAGAAATTATATTTTCACTTTGTCTTTTTCTTGCGGGGCCAACTTTACTTTTAGAGCATTATATTTCTTCTTTATTATTTTTCTGTGGAGCTGACTTCTCTTATGGGATATTCTAATTTCTTCTGGGGCTTCTTCAAAAATTTTAATGGTTTCCTTTGACTTCTTGAAATCTTCATCTTTGACAAAAGTTGTCCCAAAGGTGAATACCTTCCGCTACTACCAAAAACATCAACACTCCCTCTTAGCTAGGGAGGTATTCTCCATGATGTTATCCTTTGGTCCTCATAGCTCCATAGGCTATGCCATGGTCCTTAGACCATGCCATGGTCCTTAGACCATGCTACTAGTAGCATCTCCATAGTCACACATGGATACAACCAATGCGAACCTTCTCAAGCTCTTCTAGGGGCTCCGAACCACTAGAGGACACTAGGGATACAACCTCATAGTGTGTCATCATCATCCATACATCAAGGGATACAACCACAAGATGTCCACAAGGGCTACAACCTCATGTGGGATCACATGGGCTACAATAACCATGTGATATTGTCATCATCATTGCGTCACATAGGCTACAACCATATGGACAAGTTCTAAAGGGATACAACCATAAGGGACGATGGGCTACAACCCATAATATCCCAACTGCATGGGCTACAACCCAAGGGTTGTTGGGCACCAACCCAATACAACTATATCTCAACCACATGGGCTACAACCCAAGGGTCATTGGGCACCAACCCAGTACAACTATATCCCAACCACATGGGCTACAAGCCAAGGGTCATTTGGCACCAAATCAGTACAACTTATCAGTCCATCGATAAGTTTCATACTTAACTCAGGTCATCAAGGAGTATCATCACAGGTCAACCCAACTCAGTCCATCAAGGAGTACGACCTGGAGAATGTCTCACGAAGTTCCAACCATCAACACTACCTCTTAGCGAGACGAAAATTCTCTATACCACTCCAATTTTATCACAGAAGTAATTGAACTTCAACTTGGAAAGGGGCTTGGTGAGAACATTTGTAATTTGCTCATATGTAGGAAGGTATTGGACCAGTACTTCTTTACTCTACACCATGTCTCTAATGTAATGAAACTTGATTTCAACATGTTTCAATTTTTCATGAAATATTGGATTCTCTGAGAGCTTCACACATATCTGGTTATCACAATGAATCATGGTGGGTTCCATCATCTGCCCAAACAATCATGAAAGGAGTTTTCGAAGCCACACTACTTCATGAACTGTCATATATACTGAAATATACTCAGACTATGCGACACTCAAAGCCACATAAGTCTACTTCTTTCTACACCAGGAATCCATGGCAGAACCCAAACTGAAGCAACACCTAGAGGTGATCTTCTTGTCCACAATGCTCCCTACCTAATCAAAATCAGCATATCCCTGCAATCTCATGTCAACACTAGAAGCATATCTCAGGCCATATCCAATTGTGAGTTGAAAGTATCTCAACACATTCTTCACAGCTACCTAATGCATATGTTTTGGTTGACTCATGAACTCGCTAAGTGCACTCACTGCATAGAAAATATCTGGTTTGTTGTTAACCAGATACATGAATGACCCAATTAGTTGTCTATACATAGTCAAATCAATCAAGTCTGAATCAGAAGAAGGCTCACTAAACTTCTTCAGATGGAACTATTTGTTTTCTTCTTTTTTCCCTGTATCCCCACCGACCCCTCTTCCAACCAACCATATTCTCTTATTGACTCCTTACTCTACCCGCCAACATCAACCCTCCCACCAACACTTAACCCTTATCCTTACTAACTTTCACTCCATCTACCAATGCACCCATCCCTTTGTCGGTTGCTTGGTGCCTGCATCACCTACAAGTGGTCTCCCTCCACATGCACAACATTCAGCACTATTGCTAGCCAACTTCATGCCCCTCTTTTTGATTGCTTGTGTGCCTTAGCCTACATGTTGTGGCCCACACCATTGGACTGTTGACCCCCACCATGTATCTCCCAACACTAAGTGGACCTCCCATCACTACCACGTCATCTTTTCATGTGGCATCCATGTGGTTTCCACATTAGTAGTACCAAGTGCCATCTCCATAGAGCACCACATGGATATCCAGTCATCAACTCTCCACACAATAATACCACGTGCCACATCACTTGCCCCTACCATGTGGCATGCCACATGTGCAGTACCACCTCAACACAATGAAGTATAATCAACATTACCAACTCAACATACTGCCTAGTCAACCTACACACTCACTGACACGTGGCCTAGTCAAACAGTACCATGTGGCACTTTAGACCCCCCATGGGGATTCACCTTTCAATTTTGGAGATGACTTTCAAACTGAGATAAGCAGTCATACATACTCAAATTTTGGTGCCCTTTTTTTCAGGCTTTGTATTTTCCAATGTTATTCATAATGGCAGAGGTGTTTCGGGTAATTTTTGCAGTCTAATGCAATGAAAAAATATTTTTTGACAGACAAGCAAGGCTTGTCCTCATTTTTGCAACTTTCCAGGGCCATAACTTCATCATATGAACTATTTTTTTAGCCCTGTTTTATTTTTTAATTTTGCTATTTTTTCAAGATCTACATAGTGGTATAGGTTATTTTAGTTCATTATATTTTTCATTCTTGTAAAATGGCTACTCGTGCGGTTTGATTAACCATTACAAACTGGTATTCCTGGAAACCCTACATGGAGGATCTACTCGGGAGTAAAGAATTGTTTTGAGTGACTCTTGGGCTAGATCCTGGACCAATTGACATTGAGAAAAGTAGAAAATGGCTTAATTGTAATGATGAAGCAAAAATCCTAATTGGCAAGACAATCTCTAATGATCTCAAATTCCATATTCAACCCATTAGCACACCTTAGGAAGCATGGTCGAATTTTGAACAACTCTTTGGTAAAAAGTTTGATACAAGCTCATCAGTTGGAAAATCAACTCATCACTCTCGATCCAATAGAATTTCCTCAAATTGAAGACTACATCACAAAATTTAAGCTCTTAAGAATCCAACTTAGTGATTGTGGAAACACTAATGTAGATGATCATGCAATAATGGATATTCTTTCTAAACTAAAAGCTCCTTTTGATACAAATTTATCTCTACCTTTTATTCCACCAGAGATGCATTAGGAGACAATTATAAAATGCCTACTTTTGAGCTATATTTTGAGCAGTTAACACATGAGTAAGACGAGTTATTGCATATCAGTGCACTTGATATAGGTACTAAGCTTAAAGTCTTGTTTGCTCACAATAACAAGCACTTCAAACCCTTCAAGAAGCAATTCAAAGGAGGCAAAGAACCCATAACTTCCAAGCCACCTACAAAGACTCATGTTCATCCAAAGTCTTAGCAGGGAAATAGGTTAAAGGAGAAAAAGAAACTTAGGCCTTATTCCTTTTATGGAAAAGATAGGTATCTTGACATACATTGCTAGAATAAGATGCAAGCATTGGAAGTTTCCATGAAAAAACATATCATTCAGTTAGATACTTCCTCCTCTTATATTTCTTCTAAACCTCATGCTCTTTTTTCAAAGTTATGTCAGTCAAATCAAGAGTGGATCTTAGACTTGAGGGCCTCTCATCATATGACCAATCATAAGGATCTTTTCTCTAGTCTTGATAATTGTACAACCTGATAGATTTTTGTCAATGATATTTCTCTTGTAGATGTTGTAGGAGAATGAACAATAAATCTTCTCGATTGGAAAATTAATAATTTATTCTACATTCCCGATCTTTTTGCAAATTTTCTTTCAATTTTTCAAATAACTCATTCTAGAGATGGAAAAATCATCGATTTTTCACCTCATGATGTTGTAATTAGAGATCTAAAGGATCCACATATTGTAATAGATTTAGGATGTGTTGATGATTCTTCGAGGCTATACAAAATTGATAGTTTGAACCCTCATAACCTACCACTACCCTCATTGCCCACAATGTTGACTTGAACAAACTTTGGCATAACTAGTTTGGTCATTTGAACTACCACTACTTGCAACAACTCTTGAAGCACCAATTGGTGCACGACCTTATGTCTCATGTAATAATGATGTAAGTCATGGTTGTGTATTTGGGTAAGCATCACAAAGATCCCTTTCCTTTTAGTCATTCATGGTGAGCACAAGTACCACTTGAATCGGCTCATACTGACATAAGTGGGCCATTCCTAACTCGATCATTTTCAGGAGAATGATGTACTCTCACTTTCAATGATGATCACACTCAGTGCATTTGGGTTTACTTCTTTAAAGTCAAAAGTGAAGTTTTTAATCTCTTTGTTGATTTCAAAGCATTGGTCTAAAAGCAATCAAAACATATAATCAAGAAAATCTACATTGACAATGCCAAAGAATAAGTTAATAAACACTTCATTGATTTTTCCTCTAAAAATGGCATTTAATTACAACATATAGTGCCTTACACTCCACAAAAAAATGGAGTAATTGAATGTAAGAATCAAACACTTAAAGAAATGGCTAATTGTATGCTTCAATAAAAAAATTAACATTGTTATTTTGAGCCGAAGCAATAAATTGTGCTAATTATATTTTAAACTATACTCGTAAAAAAGTTGTAATGAATGTAACTCTAAGAGAAGCTTGGTCTAAGATCAAGCTCGATATTATCCATTTTAAAGTGTTTGGTTGTGAAACATGGGCTCATGTTCATGATGAAAAGCATAAGGCAATGCAACCAAAAAAGTGAGCAATGTATTTTTATTCATTATGATAGAGATGTAAAATCCTATCAGCTCTTTGTAACTCACTATTCAGACGTTATCTTTCGGAGACATGTTCAATTTGATGAACTCTCATTGGCCCATGTTCCTACATATTCTTCTTTGCCACTTCTATCTTATTCTTCTACTTCTCTAGGACTTGTATCTTTTTTGAATGACGATTCTTCTTCTTCAGATGACAAACCTGAACCTGCACCTTCAATTGCTCTTCCTATAATTCAATATGTNAGAGGGTAAATCGGGTGATTGAAGATATGTTGAGGATGTATGTGATGGATAAACCATAAAAATGGGAAGACTACCTTCACTTGGTAGAGTTTGCTTATAATAATGGGCATCAAGCATCTCTAAATACGATCCTATTTGAGGCACTTTATGTCAAAAAGTTCAACACACTAGTGAGTTGGGACAACCCAGCAGACTGTGTAGTAGTTGGGATAGATCTGCTTGGGGAAATAGAAGATCAGATGGGTGAAGATAAGGTAGAATTTAAAGGTTTCCCAAGATAGGTAGAAAAATTGTGTAGATAAAGGCAGAACCCACAGAGAGTTTAAAGTGGGCAATCATGCGTTCTTGAAAGTAAAAGCTAGGCATAGTTCCTTGAAGTTGGGAAATTGTTCTAAGTTGGCAGCACATTACTATGGACCATTTGAAATCCTAGGGAGGATTGGTCCTATCGCATATATGTTTCAATTTCCTGCATCCTTATGCATTAATAATGTTTTCCATGTATCATTACTTAAAAAGTATGTACCTGATGTTAATCATATTATTTATTGGAATGTGATTCGGGTGGAGCCAGAAAGCGATTTTCAAGTGTGACAGGTTTGCATATTGGATCTGACAATCAAACAGATCTAGAATCAAGTCATGGAGATAATAAAGGTCCAATGGACCTGGTACAGTCTTGAGGATTCAACTTGGGAGCACGAGGATGCCATGCAGGCAGAGTATCTGCATATTTTTGAAGATTTTTGAAATTTTTTATGAACAAGTGTATATAATGCATTGCGGATAGTGCATAAATAAGGGGGAGGGGAATGTAATGTGCCTAATCTGAACCCATTTGTATTTGTACATATATGTTGGTGAGCCATTGGTACCAATTGTAAATGTAAATGTACATATAGGTTGGTGATCTGTTGGAACCAAGTTTTGGTTTTGCACACACCAGATTAGTGCGCGAGGATTGTTATGAAGGAAAAGGGTGGGCACATTCCATAGTGTTGCACGCATCTGGGTAAGTGCACAAGGATTACGTTTAAGAGTGTACCGGACTGAATTATAATTATAAAATTATATATGGATGTATATGTATTTGAGTCTGGAGAGCCTGTGTGGTTATGAGGTTGGTGAGTCGAGATGAAAATAGGCCAACGCGCCTATCCTTGTAAAGTGTAATCATACTCGAGTTATTAATAATATCACATCGTTGCGTGCAGAACACTTAGATGAAAATATACGGGGGAATAACTCGACCAAAAAAGGGAAAAGTTGGGGCTAAGCCAAGGGGGGCTTATGTCTAAGGGAATATTTTATTAATATTTCCATAAATTGTAATTTATGGATAATTATTTATCCTAAGTTCCCAAAGGATGGGAACAAGTCACCAAGTGCCTAAAATTGTTTCTAAAGGTGACAAGTGTCTAGTTTAATGCATGCAATATATATTGTTGGCATTAGTGTATTTCGAGAGATCACTCATTTTCCTTGATTGTTTAGATGAACTTCCTTGGTGAAGGAATATGTATTTTGTTGTAACTTATTGTCATTAATCAACCCTATGTTTGGGGAAGACCTATTTTCTATCCAAGATGCGGGTTTTCAGGCTCGTCGGCATTCTCTCGAGGTGAGAGATTTGTTGTCGAAGATGTTTTTTTTTATAAAATTAGTTAGCATTAGATTTACCATAGAAATTTAAATCTATTTTCAACATTCAATAATCATATACTGAAATATGAAGCAATAGATGAACAAGTACAAGAAGACACAAATATTTATCCTGGGAAACCCTTCTTCACAAGGGGAGAAAACAAAACAAACTTTTCTTTAGAGAGAATATCCTTTCCAATACAATATAACCATGAGCGAGCTCTATACACTAGAGAAAATCAACAAAGAAGAATCCCAACAATATGTACTTATCTTTACAAGAGATGACCCAGCAATATAGCTACAGCAAACCCTATCAAAGCACAAGAGTATCTAGCCTCCACTAGTGTACCACCAAGACAACAGAGATAAACCCTAGCAATGGTTATGATGAAACCCTAGCCAACATGTGCCCTTCTTCCTTCCTTCTTTGTTGGACTGCTGCAAATGTTTCTCTCCACTAAACTTGCGCTAGGATGAGTGAATGTATATGTCAAATGAGGAAGGCGTCACCTTTATTTATACTAGAATGGGCAGGTGTCTTTTCCAAACATGTGTCTCTTTAAGTAGGGCCGACTTGTCTTCTAGAAATTATATTTTCACTTTGTCTTTTTCTTGCGGGGCCAACTTTACTTTTAGAGCATTATAATTCTTCTTTATTATTTTTCTGTGGAGCTGACTTCTCTTATGGGATATTCTAATTTCTTCTGGGGCTTCTTCAAAAATTTTAATGGTTTCCTTTGACTTCTTGAAATCTTCATCTCTAACAAAAGTTGTCCCAAAGGTGAATACCTCCTGCTACTACCAAAAACATCAACACTCCCTCTTAGCTAGGGAGGTATTCTCCATGATGTTATCCTTTGGTCCTCATAGCCCCATAGGCTATGCCATGGTCACGTAGACCATGCTACTAGTAGCATCTCCATAGTCACACATGGATACAACCAATGTGGACCTTCTCGAGCTCTTCTAGGGGCTTCGAACCACTAGAGGACACTAGGGATACAACCTCATAGTGTGTCATCATCATCCATACATCAAGGGATACAACCACAAGACGTCCACAAGGGATACAACCTCATGTGGGATCACATGGGCTACAATCACCATGTGATACTATCATCATCATTGTGTCACATAGGCTACAACCATATGGACGAGTCCTAAAGGGATACAACCATAAGGGACGATGGGCTACAACCCATAATATCCCAACCGCATGGGCTACAACCCAAGGGATGTTCGGCACCAACCCAATACAACTATATCTCAAC
This sequence comes from Picea glauca, assembly GCA_000966675.3. Taxonomy (NCBI): domain Eukaryota; kingdom Viridiplantae; phylum Streptophyta; class Pinopsida; order Pinales; family Pinaceae; genus Picea; species Picea glauca. Next base: position 138,258 of record JZKD02S1655249.1, read on the forward strand.
CACATGGGCTACAACCCAAGGGTCATTGGGCACCAACCCAATACAACTATATCCCAACCACATGGGCTACAAGACAAGGGTCATTTAGCACCAACTTAGTACAACTTATCAGTCTATCGATAAGTGTCATACTTAACTCAGTCCATCGAGGAGTATCATCACAGGTCAACCCAACTCATTCCATCAAGGAGTACAACCTAGAGAATGTCTCACGAAGTTCCAACCATCAACACTCCAATTTTATCACAGAAGTAATCGAACTTCAACTTGGCAAGGGACTTGGTGAGAACATTTGTAATATGCTCATATGTAGGAAGGTATTGGACTAGTACTTCTTTACTCTACACCATGTCTCTAATGTAATGAAACTTGATTTCAACATGTTTCGATTTTTCATGAGATATTGGATTCTCTGAGAGCTTCACACGTATCTGGTTATCGCAATGAATCATGGTGGGTTCCATCATCTGCCCAAACAATCATGAAAGGAGTTTTTGAAGCCACACTACTTCACGAGCTGCCATATATACTGAAATATACTCGGACTCTGCGGCACTCAAAGCCACAAAAGTCTACTTCCTGCTACACCAGGAATCCATGGCAAACCCCAAACTGAAGCAACACCCAGAGGTGATCTTCCTGTCCACAATGATCCCTACCTAATCAGAATCAGCATATCCTTGCAATCTCATGTCAACACTAGAAGCATATCTCAGGCCATATCCAATTGTGCCTTGAAAGTATCTCAACACATGCTTCACAGCTACCCAATGCATATGTTTCGGTGGACTCATAAACTAGCTAAGTGCACTCACTGCATAGAAAATATCTAGTTTGTTTTTAACCAGATACATGAATGACCCAATTAGTTGTCTATACATAGTTAGATCAATCAAGTCTGAATCAGAAGAAGGCTCACTCAACTTCTTCAGATGGAACTATTTGTTTTCTTCTTTTTTCCCTTTATCCCCACCGACCCCTCTTCCAACCAACCCTATTCTCTTATTGACTCTTACTCTACTCGCCAGCATCAACCCTCCCACCAACACTTAACCCTTATCCTTACTAACTTGCACTCCATCTACCAATGCACCCATCCCTTCGTCGATTGCTTGGTGCCTGCATCACCTACAAGTGGTCTCCCTCCACATGCACAACATTCAGCACTACTGCTAGCCAACTTCATGCCCCTCTTTTTGATTTCTTGTGTGCCTTAGCCTACATGTTGTGGCCCACACCATTGGACTTTCTCCCAACACTAAGTGGACCTCCCATCACTACCACGTCATCTTTTCATGTGGCATCCATGTGGTTTCACATTAGTAGTACCAAGTGCCATCTCCATAGAGCACCACATGGCTATCCAGTCATCAACCCTCCACACAATAATACCACATGCCACATCACTTGCCCCTACCATGTGGCATGCCACATGTGCAGTACCACCTCAACACAATGAAGTACAATCAACATTACCAACTCAACATACTACCTAGTCAACCTACACACTCATTGACACGTGGCCCAGTCAAACAGTACCATGTGGCACTTTAGACCCCCCATGGGGATTCACCTTTCAATTTTGGAGATGACTTTTAAACTGATATAAGCAGTCATACATACTCAAATTTTGGTGCCCTTTTTTTCAGGCTTTGTATTTTCCAATGTTATTCATAATGGCAAAGGTGTTTCTAGTAATTTTTGCAGTCTAATGCAATGAAAAAATATTTTTTGACAGACAAGCAAGGCTTGTCCTCGTTTTTGCAACTTTCCAGGGCCATAACTTCATCATACGAACTATTTTTTTAGCCCTGCTTTTATTTTTTTATTTTGCTATTTTTTCAAGATCTACATAGTGGTATAGGTTATTCTAGTTCATTATATTTTTCATTCTTGTAAAATGGCTACTCGTGTGGTTTGATTAACCATTACAAACTAGTATTCCTGGAAATCCTACATGGAGGATCTACTCGGGAGTAAAGAATTGTTTTGAATGACTCTTGGGCTAGATCCTGGACCAATTGACATTGAAAAAAGTAGAAAATGGGTTAATTGTAATGATGAAGCAAAAATCCTAATTGGCAAGACAATCTCTAATGATCTCAAATTCCATATTCAACCCATTAGCACACTTTAGGAAGCATGGTCGAAGTTTGAACAACTCTTTGGTAAAAAATTTGATACAAGCTCATCAGTTGGAAAATCAACTCATCACTCTTGATCCAATAGAATTTCCTCAAATTGAAGACTACATCACAAAATTTAAGCTCTTAAGACTCCAACTTAGTGATTGTGGAAACACTAATGCAGATGATCATGCAATAATGGATATTCTTTCTAAACTAAAAGCTCCTTTTGATACAAGTTTATCTCTACCTTTTATTCCACCAGAGATGCATTAGGAGACAATTATAAAATGCCTACTTTTGAGCTATATTTTGAGCAGTTAACACGTGAGCAAGACGAGTTATTGCATACAGGTGCACTTGATATAGGTACTAAGCTTAAAGTCTTGTTTGCTCACAATAACAAGCACTTCAAACCCTTCAAGAAGCAATTCAAAGGAGGCAAAGAACCCATAACTTCCAAGCCACCTACAAAGACTCATGTTCATCCAAAGTCTTAGCAGGGAAATAGGTTAAAGGAGAAAAAGAAACTTAGGCCTTATTCCTTTTATGGAAAAGATAGGTATCTTGACATACATTGCTAGAATAAGATGCAAGCATTGGAAGTTTCCATGAAAAAACATATCATTCAGTTAGATACTTCCTCCTCTTATATTTCTTCTAAACCTCATGCTCTTTTTTCAAAGTTATGTCAGTCAAATCAAGAGTGGATCTTAGACTTGAGGGCCTCTCATCATATGACCAATCATAAGGATCTTTTCTCTAGTCTTGATAATTGTACAACCTGATAGATTTTTGTCAATGATATTTCTCTTGTAGATGTTGTAGGAGAATGAACAATAAATCTTCTCGATTGGAAAATTAATAATTTATTCTACATTCCCGATCTTTTTGCAAATTTTCTTTCAATTTTTCAAATAACTCATTCTAGAGATGGAAAAATCATCGATTTTTCACCTCATGATGTTGTAATTAGAGATCTAAAGGATCCACATATTGTAATAGATTTAGGATGTGTTGATGATTCTTCGAGGCTATACAAAATTGATAGTTTGAACCCTCATAACCTACCACTACCCTCATTGCCCACAATGTTGACTTGAACAAACTTTGGCATAACTAGTTTGGTCATTTGAACTACCACTACTTGCAACAACTCTTGAAGCACCAATTGGTGCACGACCTTATGTCTCATGTAATAATGATGTAAGTCATGGTTGTGTATTTGGGTAAGCATCACAAAGATCCCTTTCCTTTTAGTCATTCATGGTGAGCACAAGTACCACTTGAATCGGCTCATACTGACATAAGTGGGCCATTCCTAACTCGATCATTTTCAGGAGAATGATGTACTCTCACTTTCAATGATGATCACACTCAGTGCATTTGGGTTTACTTCTTTAAAGTCAAAAGTGAAGTTTTTAATCTCTTTGTTGATTTCAAAGCATTGGTCTAAAAGCAATCAAAACATATAATCAAGAAAATCTACATTGACAATGCCAAAGAATAAGTTAATAAACACTTCATTGATTTTTCCTCTAAAAATGGCATTTAATTACAACATATAGTGCCTTACACTCCACAAAAAAATGGAGTAATTGAATGTAAGAATCAAACACTTAAAGAAATGGCTAATTGTATGCTTCAATAAAAAAATTAACATTGTTATTTTGAGCCGAAGCAATAAATTGTGCTAATTATATTTTAAACTATACTCGTAAAAAAGTTGTAATGAATGTAACTCTAAGAGAAGCTTGGTCTAAGATCAAGCTCGATATTATCCATTTTAAAGTGTTTGGTTGTGAAACATGGGCTCATGTTCATGATGAAAAGCATAAGGCAATGCAACCAAAAAAGTGAGCAATGTATTTTTATTCATTATGATAGAGATGTAAAATCCTATCAGCTCTTTGTAACTCACTATTCAGACGTTATCTTTCGGAGACATGTTCAATTTGATGAACTCTCATTGGCCCATGTTCCTACATATTCTTCTTTGCCACTTCTATCTTATTCTTCTACTTCTCTAGGACTTGTATCTTTTTTGAATGACGATTCTTCTTCTTCAGATGACAAACCTGAACCTGCACCTTCAATTGCTCTTCCTATAATTCAATATGTTGATCCTTCACCTTCAATTGCTCCTCCCATAGTTCAATCTATCGATACTACACCTATAACTACTTCACTTCTAAAATGGGTCCATAAAACAAGGGAATTTGTTGGTACTTTAGTTCATGATCTAGCATATCCTCACATAACTTGCTCTAGTTCTATACATGTGGTTTAGTTCTTATGGCACAACATATTGAGACAAAGGATCATCGAGCTTATAAAGAATTAATTTTTCAACCTGAATGGGAAGCAACTATGCAAGAATAAATGGAACACCTTGATGAAAGTGACACTTGGGATCTTGTTCCTCTTCTTGAAGGTCGTAAGATTGTTCATTGCAAGTGGGTCTACAAAACTATGTTTTAAGTAGATGGAAGTGTAGATAAGTTTAAATCCCGCCTTGTTGCCAAAGGTTTCTCACGTGTTGAAGGTATTAATTACTCAAAAAAAATTGCCCATGTTGCAAAGATGGATTTAATCTAGCTTGTTCTTTCACTTGCTACTTCTAAAGGTTGTAAAGTACATCATATGGACATCAAAAGCACCTTTCTACATGATGACTTGAATGATGAAATCTACATGGAAAAACCTCCAAGTTTTTCTCAAGATGGCTCCTCCCCTATTCACTGCCCCAAGAAGTCATTTTATGGTCTAAAGAGACCTACCCGAGCTTGGTATGAAAAGATAGATAGTTTCCTTCTTGATTATGGTTTCTCTAGGTGTCAATTCAGCCAATGTCTATAGTGAATGGTGAAATCCTCATACTTGTTCTTTATCTTGATGACATACTTATCATTAGAAGTAATCACCATCAGATCAACCATGTGAAGTATAGTCTCATGAGCCAATTTGAGATGTCTAACTTAGGCCTCCTCCATTATTTCCTTAATCTTCAAATACAACAATTTGACAAGGGAATATTTGTCTCTGAACCTGAGTATTCACTTAAATTCATTCATTAATTTCACATGGAATACTACAAGTCTACCCCTACTCCTTATCAGGCAGGTGTCAAACTTTTTGCCAAGTGTTTAACTCCTAAGGTTGATCCCACTTTGTACAGACAGTTGGTAGGAACTATTTTGTACTTGACCCATACCTGACCAACCCTTTCCTTTACTATTGGTTTAGTCTCCCACGATATGAAATATCCTCATGAGAATCATTGTAAGTCAACAAAGCATATCCTTTGTTACATCAAGGGTACTTATCAATTTGGCATTGAGTATATTTTAATGGATTCCTCTTCTTTAGTGGTCTTTACAGATTCAAAATGAGTAGTTGATATTGATGATTGTATGTCTACTTTTGGTTACTCTTTCAGCCTTGGTTTGGGTACTATCACTTGGTCTATAGAAAAGCAGCATGTAGTCACTCTTTCTTCTACAAAGGAAAAGTGTCAAGGCGTTGTCAATGTTGATTGAGAGGTTTTTGGATTCGACAATTGCTCACTGAGTTTGTTTACTCAGAATCAACCTACAACTCTTTGGTGTGATAGTCAAAGTGTCATCCACATTGCACGTGATCTAGTTGAACACTAGTGTGTTGACGTTGAGGGACTAGAGAGTCCCCAACACCAACATCTCAACCTCCCATGGGGCTAGGTGGGAAGAGACGGGAATGTCACCCTGGGTTTAAAACCCCCAACAAGAAAACACATTGAATTCCCAGGCTAATTCTCCTTCGGGTGGCTTATATAGTTCATTGTTTTGATACTGTACTCGCAACACATTTCATTATATCCCTGTAATGTTTTCATGTCATGCCAGGTGAACAAAACTGAATAGTTTTGTTGTTTGAAATATTTTCTTCCAATATATCCTCTCAAAATCTTTTGTTGTGCAACACCTAGCATTTATTTTTACAAGCAACATAAACAAACGAGTCCGATGAGGCCAGTATGGTCGCCAGGATAGAGATGAAAAACATGTCTTGTTGATGAGAATCAAACTTCGATTATTTATCCAATGATGCAATATACTAACTATAATGGTTACACAGTCGAGTGTTATGAATGCTGGCAAACTCCGATCAGAATATTTTATTTGACTTGGTATCTGGACAACCTTCCCCATATTTTTTTTGGACCTGTGTTATGAATATGGGCACGCCTTCAATTTTCTCATCGATAAAAAGCTGAGAGAAAAACTACCATATCAATGGCTCAATTTGTAGGAATTGTTGTAACTTTTGCCACCATCATGATTGCATCCCTTTATCTAGCTCTGCAAATACCCTTTTTTTTGTTTTAGAATGTTTATCATCTGTAAACTAGAGGAGCCTATCCTAGGTACAGGTAGTTGTTGATTAATTGGGTTGGTTGTCATTGATGTCAACCCTTGAAGAAAGTTCAGTAGAGAATTTTGGTAGCACAAAGGTTTGGGCAATGGACCCAAGTTTGTTTGATGGATAATGGTATGAGTTTTGATACATTTGCAGGTAAGACTATTCTAAATGGATAGTACATGTCATGCCATTTCCGGTGGTATGTGGAACGTCACATAACTCTCACGGTTAGATATTTATGGCCAAGTGAAGTTGGGGACCCATCATGAGTCATCTAGAAGCCCCACAAGGTCAAAGTAGTCAAAGTGGTTGCGAAGAAGAAATTATTTAAATAATAAAGTGAAGTGATGAGTGTACTATAACTCAAAGTGGATACAAAAGAAATTATTTAAATAATAAAGTTAATGGAGAAGTTACTAAGTGACAAGTGGTTAGAAGTGGGTTAGCCCTAAAATAAGGAAAGTGGGTTAAGATGGTTAGAAGGTAATTTAAATAATAAAGTGAAGTGATGAGTGCACTATATGTCAAAGTGGATACAAAATAAATTATTTAAATAATAAAGTTAATGGAGAAATTACTAAGTGGACAAGTGGTTAAAATTGGGTTGGCCCTACAATAAGAAAAGTGGGTTAAGATGGTTAGAAGGTAACTCCTTGAGGAAGCTACATGAAAGTATAAATAAGAAGCAAGGGTCTCTCATTTTTAATCACACTTGAGCATGTTGAATATCTACAAGTGACTGAGGTAACCGAAGGATATCTAAGGCGAATTTCAGAGGGAAGGTGAAGTAAAGAAGGCTGAAATTCAAGGGAGGATAAATTATTTTGATGATGTTTTCTAAGGTATGTTATTTACAAGTCATCTCACCATTTTCGCAATAACTTTTTTTCTAGAATGATTCAAACCGTGAAATCTGGAGGCCATTGAGGAAACATTTCCAAGTATCTGTGATAAAAAATTCAGCTTGTGGGTCATTGTATTTTTGGAGTTACACACCATGGAAAATAGGGTTTATGGCTAGTCCTGAAACTAGTCTAAAACAAGTGTTTCGGATAAAAACGTCATAATTTCTTCATAACAAATCCAAATTCAGTAAGACAAAATGTATTGGTTAGAGTACAGTCTGTAGTATTTTTTCTACAATTTTCAGATCCATACAACAAACATTCTGTGCGAGGCACGCTCTACAAGTTCTCTCTCTAGATTAAGCCAAAATTCAACAAGGTATGTCATTTTTGCTATAACTCATTTTATGAGAGGTTTCAAGCAGTGAAACCTAGAGGAATTACATAAAAGACATTGAAGAACATTGTGTACTATTTTCAGATCTTTATTCATTACATGTACATAGTTATGATTATTTCAAGTTAGGGTTGTTGACTAATCCAAAATTAGTCATGTGAGACTAAAGTAAAGTTTGATGAAAATGCTAGTCTCTTGTTGTTAAAGTTAAGGAAGGTTTGCAGGTATGTGATCATATACATCAAGTCTATTACAGAGTTACAAATCAAATTTGGATGATGAAATTGATGAGGACTTTTGGTTGAGGTACATGTTGGGTACATGGTTGAGACAAGTAGTTGATGAGTTGGCACATACATGAGGTGTATAGTTGATTCTGTTGCTACATCTTGATGAGTCATAGTTGATGCATGATTGGTACATACTTGGTACATGGTTGGAGGCACTTGTTAGTAGTATTGTTGACACATGGTTTATGGATGATGTAGCATACTTGTC
>JZKD02S1655260.1:11063-45401 GCA_000966675.3 Picea glauca
CGACTGCTCCAATGGCTTCCCAGCGTCCCAAAACCCCTGTCTGGGCTCTTTCGGCACCTCAATCGGTCGAAAAATGAGAAAGATAGGCCTCCTGGAAGTCCCTCCTTCAAGCTTGATGTCTCTGCATCTACAAAACGCACCCTCCCTGAATGAACCTGGATCACACATGTTTTATGGCGTAAAAACCCAGCACCGGGCGCAACCACACCAACGGTGCAAACCGTAGAACGGTTAAGGGCACGCCAGCCCCTAACCGCCTCGGCACCTGGGCGTATGGCGCATAAAACCGCATTCTTGGCTAAAGGGTGGTTAATTCATTTTAAAACTACCCGCGCCCCTTTCCACAAAGCCAAAGGTCATGTGGCGCATACATAAACCCATGGGCTAAGTTTCATTCCCGTGCATACACAATGGTCGGGCTATGGTTTCAAAAATCCGCGCGCATATACAATGGTCGGCTATGGTTCAAACCCCCCGCGCATTTATACCACCGGTCATATGGTATTGCAACGACCACGGCCGGGGCTTAGCCCTGGCTCGACCCCCCGCCCAATATACAATGAAATGACTTTATAAATTTTGCAAATGGTTATAGGTTAAGTCTCATGGCGTGGGCGCATTGGCTGGACGGTTATACAAAAGCGTTACATGGGGGGGAGGTCCGGGGGTCGAACCCCGCGGACTCCCATTACATTTTAAATATGAAACCAATAACCAAATAATGAGCGACACGTGGCACCCTCGGGTTGGGCCACGTGTCCTCACACCATTTGCCAGCTATAGGACACGTGTCACTCTCGGATTCGACGGTCATCAACCAAAAAAAACCTGCCACATCACCACTGTAAGGTCGTACGGTCTGTACGGTCTTGCCACATCAGACTGTACGGACTGTATGGACTGGTACAGTCAGCATCAAATTTTTTTTGCCTGTTTGCCTTGACGAACAGATCGCGATATATTCTCCATACGATGTCCATTTGACAAATTAAATATACCACCGGAATCAGGAAGACGAGACGGACGCAATGACACTGTTTTCGTCGCATTCCGAGCACTTTGAAATTTGAGCAAAATTTGATCCCCTGATCACCCATGCATTCATGGAAAGTTGTTCTCATTAAGGCATGAGGACATTAAAATTTATAGATCTTCTTCGCCATTGATCTCATTTAAGTGTGGCCATTGATTCCCCTTTTGACAAAAAAAAAGGTAGAAATTTCCATTTAGCCTTTTTTATAACTCTTTACTAATCATACATTGAACACATGCCTCCATGATTAATACATGGGCCCTCCTAGTATCATGTGATGAACATAACCACATGAACATGAGATCAAGTGGATTACTACAAATCCATTCAATTGAGTATGACCACTTTTTTCTTCCAGAAGTTTATGCAAAATTTGGTTGTTAAAAATGACTAGAATATATAAAATGTTGTTAACCTTAGGGAAGATGTTAATGGAAAATATAAATAAAAATCCAAGAGTGAGACCCACGAAAAAACTGAAAAATACCTACTACCATATACCAATGTCAATAGAGAATGGTTAGAGAATTTCATCACTCAACAAAAGTTGTATATTGCATTCCAAGAACCCTAAACAAAATATGAAGAATATACAATTGAGTATGTCCATCCACGGTTGATGGAGTTCATAGAACTTTACAAGGACTAAGAGGAGGAGAAGGATCACAATAGTGTTGATTTCAGGGAGGAATTCAATATCATATTAAACAACATTGAAGTCGAAGGACTTTAGAATCAAGAGAGTGAAGAATAGTTGGGTTTGAGTGCACCAAACCTATGTGTTATATCTTAAATTGTACTTTTTCATCTCTATATTATTTTATTTTTTTTCCAATTTTTTTGTTAAGATAATATGCATTAATATTGATAATATAAATAAACTATTTTCAACTTTATATAGTCTCTCACAAAGGTTAATCTAATATAAATATTATTTTTCGAAATTATATATATATATATATATATATATGGGGTAAAGTAAACACATATCTTTCATGATTAGTATATCAACTTTTTAATTATCATGCGATGAACATAACCATGTGATTATATATATATGAACACATGCCTTCATGATTAGTATATGGACCTTCTAATTATCATATGGTGAACATAACCATGTGATTATGAGATCAAGTCAATTACTAAATAGCTATTCGATTGAGAATGACCACTATTTGCTTCCAGAAGTTTATACAAAATTTCGTTGTTAAAAACGACCATAATATATAAAACCTTATTATAAAATATTCATACAGGCCTTGATTATTGACCTTCATTCACAACATGTTCCTTGAATTGCGTAGGAAAAACTCCAAAGGGCATGGAATGATTTAGATGGCTTATTCATTAAGGTGTGGAAAAACTCCAAGCATGGAATGATTTAGATGATTTAGTTGACTTATTCATTAAGGTGTGGAGTATATTGACCATAAGTTTTCATCTAAGTTTTATTAGTGTTTGGTAACCTAAACACTTTATCTTAAAAAATAACTTTATGTTTAAAGATTTAAAATAATTTTCTTTATCTTAAAATATAACTTTATGTTTAAAGATTTAAAATAATTTGCTTTATCTTAAAACATAACTTTATGTTTAAAGATTTAAAATAATTTGGAAAGAATATCTCGAGTAGATAATGCACATGTAAGATAAATTTGTGTTTTTGGGGTAAAATTTTTGAAATATAATTTGTGTTAGATTTTGAAACATTTAAAAAAATACAAATTATATTATATTGTAAAATACTTTATGTTAGTATGATAAATTATGCAAGATAAATTATGAGATACATGATAGTATTAATATGTAAAAATATTGTATGGGTGTTGGTATTGGAGAAAGCTACATTTTTACATTTTTAGTGGTTTAAGTTATTTAACAAAGAAGTGGACTTTATGATTAGAGTTACATGGAATGTTTAATGAGTATTTGAGGAATGTAATTTTACTTTTGAAATAAATAAAATTATGATTTTTTCTCAAGGAAAAAAATATAATGAATTATAAAAATCTAGAATCTCAAAATTTATAATATTTATAAATTTAAATGAAAAAGAAATAATTTGTTATGGAGTAGGTATTTTTGGGAGAACAACGCAAAAAACAAGGCAGACTAGACTAAGAAGGAGAGTGCGCCATATTTTGAGGAAAAACAACACATGCGACAGGATTTGTGGAAATTTGACGAAGATGTGGACAAACCTAGCCATGTTAGGGTTAGGGTTTTGGAGTCATATTATAAGGGTTTAACCCATTTTTGTAATATAAATAGAAGAGGTCTAATGTATAATGAGGAATCTATGTATCCCATCTATGCTTTAAGAGATATTTGTGTGACTTTTGCATACTTGAAGAACCTTTTTGGAGTTGAAGTTTGTTTTGAGAGTTGTGGAGCTCAAATGGAGTAAATATGGAGATGTAGTTGAGGGTTAGGTCACAAGTTGTGGAGCTTGGTGCGATCCTAGTTTGCCTCACTACTCTCTATTATGATGTAATGTGTGCAACACCTTTTGATGAATAATAAGAGAAGCAAAAGATCGTCGTGGACATAGCCCCAGGGGGGGTAAGCCACAGTAAAAGTTTGTGTGAAATGTGTCTCAATGTTTTACTATTTCTGCAGTTATGATTGAATGGTTAGATAAATGAATGACCGGTTTTACTTACAACCTGCACTAGAACATATATGCAAAATGAATGTTATGAATGAATGAATGGATCTGATGAATATTGTAGTAGAATGCATAGTTAAGTAGAAGTAAAGGTAAGAAGAACAACCCCAATCCCTTCCATGAATGCAGACACCTGCATCATGTAGTCACCCATAAACCATCTCGGGTGAGACTTCACTGTGCACTCTATGTGCGGTGTAGCATTCTGGTTTACCAGAAGGGTCAATGGTGATAAGGCTTTTGTTGGAGAACTAAGGTAGAACCCGGGTCAGCCCATACATTCAACAAATGGTTTTGTTGTTGGATAAAACTCAGAAGGAGAGCCGGGAAGGGGTTTAGTGAAGAAGATGCAATTGTATAAAGGGATTTTTCAGGACATGGAATCCTACGAAGCAAGATATTGAAAGGTGGTTGGAGACAAAGCTGCTGGATTTCACGCATAAAGATAATAAAGGTTCCTGGTATACACTGCACCAATACTTGTAGTGGTATGTGTTTACTGATTTACGTGAAGCATATTTATGTTTCTTTCTAGAGTTATTACAGGAGTGAATATTAAGGTTGAAAGATACCCATTTGACTAATCAGATTAGACCAGTAGTGTGGATTGTTGAAAATATTGCGCAGTTGGAAAGGGTTAATAACAAATTCATGCACGCGGTGGAATTTTGGTTAGACAAAACTATTGCGGGGTTTATCACTGAGTTTCCAGTAGATACACTGAAGTCATATACTATTGCAGAGTATGATTTATGGAAGGGACCCATAGGGAGGTACATCAAGTCTCTTTACATGTCGATCATTATATTATTACATGATAAAGGCATGATGACCATGAAATTAGACATCTATATCAGTCTACATGCATGGGGGAGTTGGGGGAAGCACTAAGGAAGATATGAGAAATGGAGAAGGCTCTTGAGAGTAGCCAGAAGAAGGAAGAAACGGACCCCATCATGATGGATGATGAACATACCAGGGATATCATAGGGAGTGCAGGTGTGATGCGGCGCAGACGACCCTACCAGTATAAGATGAATAGTAAGAAGAGGGTTGTAGCAGATCGAGAGGGCTTGGACAATGACGAGGAAGAGGTAGAGGATCTTCACACCACCGAGAAGATTGAGGATATCTTTCATGCCACATATGAGAGGAAAAATAGAGGTCATGGGTTCGACGACAAAGAAGGCTCTCCATTCCAGATCCTAATTATTTTGGAACCCACAACCCCATGTGTGACTACGACAACTTAAGAAGAAAAATAGGTTAACCAACAAGTGATTAGTGGTAGAATAATTTGTGCAGGACATGGGTCCAGTGGAAAAATCAAGCAGGAGTGTAAGTTCAACAGGTAGTAGTCAAGTATCTACACCGCGTAGAGGTGGTAGTTTAACAAATTTCACAATGCTAGGAAAATATCCAACTATCAGGTTACTAGAGTTATGAGGGAATGGGTCAGATGACCTAGAAAAATATGTGTTCATATGTGAGAGGATATGGGTAGAAAATAAGATTATAGATGAGAGTACAAAGGTTGCACAGTTGGTAACACATTCAGAGACTGCGCATTTTATTGGTACACGGGTCTTTCAACAAATAATTTAATGAGAACACCTACGATAGTAGAAGATGTGAAGAGATAGTTAATAAATGAATTTCAGAAGCCAAGTTCAGAAGACCGGTTTATGAATGAAATGATAGAGATCAAGCAGAAACCAAGAAAATTAGTCTAGGAAGTGGACCATAAATTCAAGAGACTAAAGGAAAGTTAAAGTACACTATTAATGATACACAACATAGGCATTTGTTTGTTAATTCTTTGTTTCCACACTTGAAGTATCCTTTGAGACAACAAAAATTCCAAATCTAGGGTGAGGCCCTGCAGGCAGTCTTATAGTTAGAGGAAAACTAGTACAAACATACATATCCAATTGTGGAAGAGTTGAAGCAAGATATGAAGAACTTAACATTCTAGTTGAACCAGAACAAAGGAAAGGAGAAAAGAGATGGCATTTCGTGTATAATGTGTAGGACAAAAGTTCATCACAAGAATGAGTGTCCATTATTTTCACAGTATATTGGAGTGGGTATGCCAAACCCTTTAGCTTCAGGAAGACCATGGCACAAGATTTGAAAAACACATGGGCATGATCCCTATCATTTCCCCCTGATGTAGAAATATCAGACAGTACCAAAGAGCACTTTTTGTAACTTTTGTAAGTTAGTTGGACACACAGACAAAGATTGCAGAACCTTGAAGATGACGAAAGAAAGTATTGCAAATACATACAGGGTTCAGGTTGAACATGTAACATGAAAATATGTGCAGCAGCCGCATTATAACATTGTGAAAAAACCATAGTACAATCCCACACAACAATTTGCATCACAACCACAATATAATGCACAACAGTTCCAAGGGAAACAACAATATAATCATTCACAATAGTGTGCAACACCATAGCAGTACAATAACCCAAAACCGCAGTGTAATCAAGGACCTTATTATAACACATCACATAGAGATAATCAAGGAAACAAAGGAGGCTTCATAGGAGGAGGTTATGGAGGAATAGGCTTTGGAGGAAGTTGAGGACTAGTAGTGTGACATAACTGTCAGAAACCAAGGCACTATGAATGAGACTTCCCACAGCCACCTGCGACATGTATGTATTGTCGCATAGCATATCATGAAACATAGGACTTCCCTACACTTTTGATAAATATACATGACAAGAGGAACTAGACTAATCAGAATGTACAATGGATCGGGGTAGAAAAAAGAGAAGAAGATAAGGAGAAGATTAACATAGTGACTATAGGTGGAGATAAGACAAGAGAATATGTATCTAAGAAGAATCAAGACCAGTACCAGTCGGTCAGGAAAAATACAACATCAGAATAGAAGTTTGATTCATGCAAAGAGAAAGAAATATGTAAGGAAGCTAGACATGAAATCTTTGTAATACCCTTGTTTACCCTAGCTTGTAAATATAACTATAACTTTCCAAAAGACTATGGGAAGACTGAATATGTGTGAATATTACAATTGATGAACCCTTTTGTTATAAAAGGGTAATGTATGTATTTATATTATTAAATAAAATGGGTAGTGTTGCATAACTACTAGGGGGTTTGCCAAGGTAGATCATGATGCTATGAGAGAGACAGTGAGGGGAACCAAAAATGGTTGAGATGACCCCCACTAGACCATTACCTTACTAGATTTGAATTACTTAGACCCAGAATAGTCCTCTGACCCATAAATAAGTTACCAATCAGGCTGGTAGTTGAGAATTCCTCCTAAGAGTTAATGAGGAGATGGGAAGAGTACCCATTTGAAAGACTTCCTAATATGACCACGAATTGGGGATTCTCCAAGATTGAATTGAGGTATAGATACCATCAAGTCCGAATTAAGGATGAAGACATCCAAAAAACAACCTTTAGGACAAGATATGGTCACTATGAATTTGTGGTGGTGCCCCTTGGACTTACCAATGCACCAACCACTTTTATGTGCTTAATGAATAATGTGCTCAGTAATGTTTTGGATAGATTTGTGTTGGTTTTCATTGACAATATCCTAATCTATTATAAGAATAGGGAAGAGCATGAAGAACATCTCAAGCTAGTGATTCAAGTGCTAAGAGAACATCAACTCTATGCTAAGTTTAGTAAGTGTGACTTTTTCCAAAAACAAGTCCATTACTTAGGCCATGTTATTTCTGAAGGAGTGGCAGTTGACCCTGCCAAGATCAAATCCATTATGGATTGGCATACCCCAAAGGATGTACCTAATATCATTTCCTTTATGGGCCTAGAAGGATACTATAGAAGGTTCATAAAGGGATTCTCCAAGATCGGTTTCCTAATCACCTCCCTTCAGGAAAAGGGAGTTAAATTCATTTGGACATCATAATGTGAAGAGATTCCAACAACTGAAATACCTTCTAACCAATTCACTTGTGTTGAATATTGCAGACCCAAACAAGGAATTCCTTGTGTGTACAGATTGCTACAAGGAAGGGATAAGAGGAGTCCTTATCCAAGAAGGACATGTGCTTTGCTACGAATCCAAAAAATTTAATGAGCATGAAATCAATTATGTGACCCACGATTTTGAGTTGGATGCCATAGTACATGCTTTAAAAATGTGGGGGCATTACCTCCTAGGTAGAATATTTTCACTTATGAAATACCATAGTGGGTTGAGATATTTGTTTGATCAACCAAAACTCAATGCTAGGCAAGCTATACGGATGGCTCTCCGTAGTGAGTTTGATTTTGAAATCAAACATATCAAAGGAAAATAAAATAGGGTGGTTGATGCCCTTAGTAGAAGTATGAAAGTGATTCACTTGGAAGATGTAAGCACCTGTGAACCAGACGTCAAGGAGAGAGTCAAAAGTGCACAATAAATAGATGCATTTTTCAAGACTATGAAATCATACTTAGAGAAAGAGCCCGCAGGGATGAAGTATGAGGGTTATCAATTGTTGAATGATGGCCTGCTAACTTACAAAGGTAGGTTGTATATTCGAAATTGTGACGAATTGAAGAGGTTCATGATGGATGGAATACACAAAAGACCATATAACGGTCATCATGGTTATAAGAAAATGATCACAGCTAGTAGGAAACTATTTTATTGGCACAGACTGAAAAAATGACATAACTGATTACTTAACTAAATGTTTAGAATGTCAGCAAGTTAAGGTAGAGCATCGACATCCGGTAGGTATGTTGCATCCCATGCCAATCCCAGAATGGAAATGGGAAACCATCTCAATGGATTTCATCACAAGGTTACGGAAATCAACCAAACAGAATGATGCCATCATGGTAATTATGGACAAATTGAGCAAGGATGCTCACTTTATTCCCATCAAATCAACTTGCAAGACAATATATATTTCCATTATTTTCATGAAAGAAATATTTAGAGTGCATGGAATGCCTAAGGAAATCATATCTAACATAGATACACAATTTACTTCAAACTTTTGGAAATCTCGGTTTATTGGTTTCGAAATTAAATTACTATTTGGTACAACCTATCACCCTCAAAATGATGGGTAGATAGAGAGGGTAAATCAAGTGTTAGAGGACATGTTAAGGATGCATGTAATGCATCATCCCAAGAAGTGTGAAGACTACCTAACACTGGTATAGTTTACTTATAACAATGGTTATCAAGAGTCATTAAAGATGAGCCCTTTTGAGGCCCTCTATGGTAGACAATGCAATATTACAATCAACTGAAATAACCAAGTAGACAGAATTATGATTGGGCTAGATATGCTAAAGGAAATGGAACAACAAGTATTTCAGATAAAACAAAATCTGAAATAACTCAGGATAGACAGAAAATATATTCATATAGAAAAAGGACTCCTCGAGAGTTCAAAGCAGGGGATCATGTGTATCTCCAAGTTAGACCCAGAAAAAGTTCCTTGAGAATGGGAGCCTGTGCCATGATGGCACCTCGGTATTGTGGACCCTTTGAATTTTTTTATAGAGTGGGACTTGTAGCATATAGACTAGCACTTCCTCCCACAGTGAGACACATAATGTTTTCCATGTTTCATTGCTAAATAAATATGTACATGACTCTAATCATATAATTGATTGGTATGTGATTCAGGTGGAACCAGAGGGATAATTCTTGCAAGATCCACAATGCATAATAAAGAGGAAGGAAATCCCACTCAGGAACATAACCATTTCAAAAGTCAAGGTGCAATGGAAACACTTTGGTCCAGATGAAGATACATGGGAAATGGAGGATTCCATGAAACATGCATACCCAACTTTGTTTACTTTTGTACATACATAACACATCGACAGGTAGAAGATCGAGGACGGTGTTTCTTTAAGGGGGAGGGGATTGTAAGACCCCTATTTCCCCCATATTGTAAATATAACTATAACTTGCCAAACGATTATGGACAAACTGAATATGTGTGGATATTAGAATTGATGAACCCTTTTGTTATAAAAGGGTAATGTATGTATTTATGTTATTAAATAAAATGGATAGTGTTGCATAGCTATTGGGGGGGTTTTCCAAGGTAGATCATTGATCCAGGATATTTTCATCGAAGTGACTTATAAAGAATTGTATTAAATGAGCATAAAATAAAGTGCACCATAAAGAAGAAAAAGCTCAATAATGAAGAGAAATAAGCATCAAATATGAACACAAAAACTTGATAATGGAGTTTGTCCCTGGTGGACTACATCTTCAGGTCCTTCTCTCAAATGGGTAGGCATTTTTATTAACTCAACAAACGAATTTGGAAAAATACATAAGTATACCTCATTCTAGAATTAAGCTGCAGAATTTTTGCTCGATCAAAAAATAGAAAACACCATTGAATTTGTGACGTCGAATTAACCAAAAACGACTGTCTCCATGCCTCAATCCAACTCTGGAACTTCCAATCCCTTGATAAATCTTGTCTCGGTTTTCATGCTTACTCCCTGCAATTAATTCTTTGTAATGTGTCTCGAAAATCGTGCACAACCATACCATCGAGCACCCTTCCCCCATCCGTGGGCAGACTCAACATTTAAGTGAAATGTCAGGTGGAATAACCAACGGAGCCCGTTGGCCCAATGGTTGGCGGATTCTATTGTAAGGCTTTGGATGGGGGGAGGTCCCAGGGTCGAGCCCAAGGGCCTCCCCTTTTGGGTTATAGTTATATATGTGTGTGTGTGTGTGTGTGTGTGTGTTTAGAATTGTTTCCAAGTTTGGAGTTTAGTGTTTAGATTCGTCGAAGTTGTAGTTTAGCCACCAAATTTGGTGGGACTCCGACATATTTGGTAGGCCCCTTTTTTATTTTTGAAAATTTGGTTTCGGGCCCTCATTGGGCATTTTCCCACTGTCACGTGGCATCCCATGATTGGGCCATGTGGCAGCCAACCATTGGACCACGCCATCCACTTGCACAGTCATCTTGCCATGTCACCTAACATGTCATCTTTCCATGTCACTTACCACCTCCCGTACGGTTTGCAACATGGTTGTACAGACTACCACGTGGCACTTCCTCATTGGTCCATGGATTGACACAAAAATGTCGAAAACGAGTGACACATGACAGCCTCTGGTGTTGCCACATCACCATGCTGACATCAACATGAAACGTGTCACCCTATGTGTGTGCCACGTACACTATACAGATGATGAAGTCATCCATACTGATGCTGACATTAGAAATATGGATGCTGACTCATCCTTACTGACTGGGCTAGGTTGACCAAAACTTTGACCGCGAATAGATTTTGATCCGTAACTCTGTTTGACAAGTCGTTTATGTCGTTGGAAATATTGTGACGCACTCTTCGCGATGATGTCAATTTCAATAAGTTTTGAGGACTTTGAATTTTTTCCCTTTCTCTACCCGCTAAGGCCATTCTGAGCTTCCTGAGTTGCTTCTGTGAATTATGAGTTGTCCTTAGCTTTCTCTAGATCCTTTTTGGATCATGCATTCCCACTGAGAGTTTTTTGGACCACCAAAATCTTTCATCAATCATCAGATAAGTGAGGGAAGAGTTCCCTCACCTTGTATTTCTCAATCCACTTTTCCTTGCTTGGATGTGTGCCCTTTAAGCCTACTCGAAGATAACCAACATCACCCCTGTGTGAAGTCCTCGACATTCTTTCTAGGATGATATCTTCCTTCAACTCATCCGAGTAATCAGGAGAAAACTCATCAAGTGAAGGTATTGAAACTTCCTCACCTTGATCCATGATCATGGGAGGCTAAAACGTTTCAAGTTCTCCACATTTACAACTGAGTAGATCTGCATATAAGGTGGAAGATCTAGATGAAAAACATTGGTACCGCTTTTCTTCAAAATAGTGTAAGGTCTATAACGGATGGGCTTGATTTTCTAGCCTTCACCCTTCAACCTTTCCTTGCTGATGTGAAGCCATACCTGGTCTCCAACCTGGAACTGATGATCAACCATGTGTTTTTCATGCCAAGATTTATACTGTGCTTGACTTTTCTCCAACAGTTCCCTGACTACTTGGTGTACCTGTTGGATACTTTGGATGAAATTGTGGGCTTTGTATTCATTTCTTTATTCATTTGAATCGACATCTTTCCCATATATCAAGTCCAAAGGAACTTTAGGTAAATACCCAAAATATGTCTCAAAAGGAAAACATTGAGTGGAGGAATGTAAGGCTCAGTTGTAAGCATGATGTACATAGGATATCTGTTCATCCCATAACTTTGGATGATCGTTGCAGTAGCCTTGAAGAAAAAGTACCATTGTTTGGTTAACAACCTTTGTCTGTTCGTCAGTCTATGGATGTGTTATCACCATGACGATCATGCTTCAAATCCAAATTTAAATTTAGCAGGTGACTAAAACAGTATAGAGACATGATGTTGTTTGGAGGCTCAGGTCATATATAGTGGCAATATGGACACATATAGCGGGAGCGTGAAGGAGGGAGTCCTACAGACCGTTGATCTTGAGGTAGCCCAGATCAACGGTTGAGGCCTATATCGGGTGGTGTAATAGCACAAAACTTAATTGTGCGACGGTGGACTGGGGAAAACCATGATGGTTTTAGTAGTAGATGTGTGGCGCTCGTTGAAGTATATCGGGGTGAAAAGACGTTTTCCTAAAACTGTTTTTCCCACAGCCCCGATATCGCATGGCCTAATGTGGCAATTTAACAACTCGTGGGGGAGGTGACGGCTGGTCAAAATCACCTCGCATCACTCATTCGGTACTTCATGACCGTATGATGTCAGGTGAACGCCACTGGATAACGAACTCAAAATCTAATCATTTGAAATGGATTGGCTGAGCGTGGTAAACCAACGTACCTGCAAGTGATTCTGTCAATGATTCATGATTGGAACTCTATAACTATCGATTCTCAAGTATGGAGGCATCATCTCATCCATAAGCGAAGTAATCTCCAATTTGATCGACTCTCTAATTTCTGTAGGAACATCTTGGTGTCCACTAAATTGGGATACATGGACAAAGCTAATCAAGCCATATCTAGTGAAACAGGTCATTCAAGTAACATGGCAGGTTTATCTACGAGTAAGAAGGAAAGGGAAATTGCACATATATTAGAAACTAAATTCCATATGGAACCTGCTATAGACCCAGAATTAGAAGTCAGGATAAATCCCATCATGAGGGACCTAATCATCAACAGGTGAGCTGTGAAAAAGAAATAGAGAAAACAACAAAAGACATAAACCATAGCTGAAACGGTTGAAAGCATTGGGGAGAATCAACGGGTCTGGTTGGACACTCTAAAGAAGGAAATCGCCAATTTGAAATGAATTTCTAGGTGGGAATAAGTACATCCCAACAAATTTTGGACAGATGGCGGTCTAAGAAAAGGGGCCCAGATATGACAGACCTGTTCCTAATGGTCCCTTTAAAATAGGATAATGGTTATTATAAATCATTCCTTTGTGTAACTTATCTCTATTTTTAGAATTATGGGGAAGTTTGAACGTTTTGAATTCCATGAGAAATTTATCTATATATATATTATCTCGAGGATATAGAAAGGCATGGAGAAAAGAGGAGGTTTCCCTCTGTGCAGGAATACTTTGTAAATTTTGGGGCTAGAATGAATATATAAATGCAAAGGCAGATTTTGGACTATTTACGAAAAGATTCTAACTGGTGGTTATATGAGTCTTGTGTTATTTCATAGTATGTGATTCCTATTATCCTATATTTCATTTTTCACTTTCATCTGTCTAAATTGGAAAATTAGAGGCCCATAATTCTTTATTTGATGCTCTTGGCTTAGCAATTTAGATTATGTTTATCTCTTCTTAACCAATTCTGAATTCATTCCTGTAATGCTCTGATGTGGTTATGTGTTTCCTTTTCTTCTGATGCAATGTTAATTTTCAAATATAAACTTAGACTCACTGCCTCATTTAGCATGTTCCTCTTAATAGTTCTCATGTTCTGACAATGCATTGTTCATTCCAGACTCCATAGCCCAAATGTTATCTTCATTTCTCTAGTTATTTTATTAGAAACCCCCAACACAAACCAAATCTAGCCACTGATTTCCATAGATATATCAAGTGACATGAGAGATCCCTCTCTGAGTTGAGATGGCTAGTGCCTCAGCTCTAAAGTTGGTTGAAACAGTTACCTCTGTCATTTGTCTATTTAGTCGGACAAAATTTACAAAGTGCTAACATTCTGGCGTCGTTGCCGGGGACGAATTGAAAAAATTTCCCTGGGAAAGAACGACATGGTTGAGTCCTAAGGTCTAAGAGCAGCAGACACTCAGGCACATATTGGCTATATTCCTACTCTGTCAACTCCACACATCAAAAAATCAGTTTGAAGGCAATTCCACTGGTAGAAGAAACCATAAAATTTCAATTTTCACTGGCGACTCCACTCTCAATGAAGAATCCATCTTCCAAAACATCAATGGTGACTCCACTCGTAATACAGAATCCAGATCCCAAGACACCATTGGAGACTTCACTCAAATTTCGTATATAGAATGCAGTTCATAGGATTCAATGAAAGACATTGCCACTTGGCTGAGGTATGAGAAGTCATTATGAAACAAAACAAGTGCTCAAAATGGGATTTTTTTCAGATCATTTTGCTATTTGTTATAATTTGTCTCTAGTCTTTTCTCGAAAATGAAAGACAATTTCTTCTTTTCTTACTGCATGCAAATAATTACCACGACAATCCAGAAAAAATATATCCCCCTCTTAAAATTACATGAACGTCTCCTCAATTTATCACTCATTTTGATACAGAAAGTTCATCTGGGCCACGTGATGACCATAACCAAGTTGATGAGAATCATATTTCAATTCCTACACTTGATCCAACAACATCCAAGATTCAACATAGATACAGACCCTTGAAGTTACCCCACATCCTTCATAATTTCCCTCTAAAACACTATGAGTACCTACCTATGTTTGATGTGGAACTTGATAGCATCTCAACTGAGAAGCACATCCAAGGGTTTAAGAATTTTATAGATTCGTTTGAGATTGAACATGATGATGTGTATACGAGTTCCTTCTCTCAATCTTTGAAAGGAGACACCAAAGACTGGTTTAAACATTTACAGCCAAAGGAAATTAGCTCATGGGAAGAATTGAAGGACATATTTTTAAATTTTTGGGGAAATAAGAAGTCTTTGGACCTACAGCTTGGAGAGTTCAATGCTTTAGAAAAGAAGGACAATGAATCTATTTCTGTATTCAACAGAAGGTTTTCCAGTATCTATCAAAATTTACCCAAATAAATTCGACCCCCTGAAGCTGCTACTATGCTCCATTTTGTAACTACTCTCCATCCAGATTCGTCTCTCCTTCTTATGGAAAGAAGATCCAAGTCCTTACAAAAAATGTTCTATGATGCTCAGGACATTCAACACAACATCCAAGCATGTGAATGGATTCAAAATGAAGGACCAAATTCCCAAAAACGTGAAAATGAATATGAGAGGAAAAAGGTTGATTGGGATCCTGAACATAGAATCGAAAACATCAGAGGTCCTCTTGCAAATTCTCATGCCAATGATTCTGCAGAAAATTATATTCCACCTAATGAAAGAAGGGGTGTTGATCCATCTCAAGATGAGCAAAGGGATGATTGTTTTTTATATTCATTTATAGATGGTCAAGAGGATGAGATTACCAATCTGTTTGTTGAAGAATAGGTCGATGTCCCTAATTTTTTCTTGTTAGATGACATCACACAGACATATGATTTTCCTGTATATGAAAAATATGAAGAGGATTGCGATGTTGAATACTTTATTTTTCAACAATACAGTGAGATAAGTCAACCTGCATATTACAGTTACAAAGGGCAAAGTATTGGATCAACCGAAGAAAATTGTCTACCCTAGTGCTTTGTTGCATTCAAATTTTTGAGAGAGAATTCTAAAATCATTGTTGAAGAAAGCGAATTTTTGTTGATGCAAAGTCACACCAAACCAAAGAAACATATTGACAAGATATTGGAGCACTCTTCTTAGGCGCTCGATGATCCTATTCCTTGGTTTGTAGAAGACCTTGTCAATTCAGAGGTGCAGTCATTGATCGAAGAAAAAGATGAAAGTGAGCATGTCCAACAATCCAAAGAGTTGGAGAAATGTACTTATGACGACACTAGAGAAAATAAAGAAGGTTTTGAGTCAGATAACAGAACCCTTCTATTGTGTTTTTCCTCATTCGAACTGTTGAAACAAAGTAACATTTCCAATAAGGAAATATCCAAGCATGAAGTTGAAGGCAATGGGCTTATAGATAAGAATTCTCTCCCCTTATGTTTTTCTTCCTTTGAATGGTTAAAAGAAAATCATGAGGCTTCAGAAAAAATGGGGAGTTCTGACTGCATTCACAGTAGTACGGTTTCACATGAAAAGGTTGTTATCACTAAAGAACACCAACTGCACTCACATGCATTGAAGGATCATTACTTGAAAAATTTAGAGTGGGAATTTGCGCTTAATCATCAGATCAAAGAAGAAGCTGATCGAGAAATTGTTATTGAAGGTCTTTTCCCTTCTCCTAAAACTAATGCATATGTTCAACAACATTTCCAACAAGGAAAAGTATTTCAAGGTTGCCTTTCTTCCCTTGAAAATGATGTAGTGATCCTATTCCTGAACAACCTAAACATGGATGGAGATTTTGAAATTTCACCTATCGAGACTCCAAGCAGGGAGGGAACACTTGTGGGGGAAGCTTACTCTTATGTCTTGACTCCTGAAAAGGAAACACTTTTTCATATGATTCATGATCCCGAGACATAGTATATGGAGAAGGTCTATAATCAGAATTCACCAATAATAGAGGACTGCAACAAATCAATGTTTGTATCAAATGTGAATCCTTTTACATCAGATGAGTTTCTCCAGCCATGGTTACCTTGTGATGCAAGAAATCTTTACTACCCAACTTCTCAAAAGTTTTGCTAGTGTTTTGATAAAAATCAACAAGTTGAATCACTTGAAAATAGAAATGTAGTGGAGGGAGTGAAATGTGACGATTGTTTTATGAATATCTTAGAGGATTCATTTGTGATCCTACTGGAGGAAGTGAACAATCCAAGCCCTTCAAAGTTTTTTAGAATTAGACTTATCGATAAAATTTTGAATGAACCATCAATAGACAGGCTTTTGAAAAAACAAGTACAAAAGAAATGAATGATGGATAGGATGTTGTCTTGGCTACATTGGGATTATTATTTCACTTGATTGATGGTCCTTTTTCATCATTTAGGGTAGGTAGGAGTGTGCGAATAATCTTGTTGATCAAGCATTGTTTTCCAGTAGTATGTGCAGTTAGATCCTAACAGTAATTTTTCAGCATCCAATAAAAAGACAGTTTTAAGATTTGACAATTCAATCTCCAAGATGAAACAAGATGCCCACACATGTTTGAAGGCAACCCAATGAATAAGGCATCGGGTCTATAGTTCTTTGCTACCTCACATGGATGATAGAATCCCCTGTTGGAGCCTATGTTATCACCATGACGATCATGTTTCAAATCCAAATTTAAATTTAGCAGGTGACTAAATCAGTATAGAGACATGGCGTTGTTTGGAGGCTCAGGTCATATATAGCGGGGATATGGAAAAATATAGCGGGAGAATGAAGGAGGGAGTCCTACGGACCGTTGATCTTGAGGTAGCCCGAATCAACGGTTGAGGCCCATATCGGGCTGTGAACTAGCATGAAACTTAATTGTGCGAAGGCGGACCGGGGAAAACCATGATGGTTTTAGTAGTAGACACGTGGCGTTCATTGAAGTATATCGAGGTGAAAATAAGTTTTCCTGAAGCCGTTTTTCCCACAGCTCCGATATCACGTGGTCTAATGTGGCAAATTAACAACTCATGGGGGAGGTGATGGCTGGTCAAAATCACCTCACGTCACTCATTCAGTACTTCAATACCGTATGATGTCAGGTGAACGCTGCCAGATAATGAACTCAAAATATAATCATTTTAAATGGATTTGCCGAGCATGGGAAACCAACGTACCTGCAAGTGATTCTGTCAGCGATTCATGATTGGAACTCTATAACTATTGATTCTCAAGTATGGAGGCATCATCTCATCCATAAGAGAAGTAATATCCAATTTGATCGACTCTCTAATTTATGTAGGAACATCTTTGTGTCCACGGAATTGGGATACATGGACGAAGCCAATCAACCATATCCAGTGAAATAGGTCATTCAAGTAACATGGCAGGTTTCTCTATGAGTAAGAAGGAAAGGGCAATTGCACATATATTAGCAACTAAATTCCATATGGAACCTGCTACAGACCCATAATTAGAAGTCAGGCTAAATCCCATCATGAGGGACCTAATCATCAACAGGCGAGCTATGAAAAAGAAACAGAGCAAACAACAGAAGACATAAACCATAGCCGAAATGATTGAAAGCATTGGGGAGAATCAACCAGTCTGGTTGGACACTCTAAAAAAGGAAATCACCAAGCTGAAATGAATTTCTAGGTGGGAATAAGTACATCCCAAAACATTTTGGACAGATGGTGGTCTAAGAAAAGGGGCCCAGATATGAAAGACATGTTCCTAACGGTCCCTTTAAAATAGGATAACGGTTATTATAAATCATTCATTTTTGTAACTTATCTCTATTTTTAGAATTATGGGGAAGTCTGAACGTTTTGAATTCCACGAGAAATTACTCTATATATATTATCTCGAGGATATAGAAAGGCATGGAGAAAAGAGGAGCCTGTCCTCTATGCAAGAAGACTTTGTAAATTTTGGGGCTAGAATGAATATATAAATGCAAAGGAAGATTTTGGACTATTTACGAAAAGATTCTAACTGGTGGTGATATGAGTCTTGTGTTCTTTCATAGTATGTGATTCATGTTATCCTATATTTCATTTTTCACTTTCATCTGTCTAAATTGGAGAATTAGAGGCCCATAATTCATTATTTGATGCTCTTGGATTAGCAATTTAGACTATGTTTATCTCTTCTTAACCAACTCATAATTCATTCTTGTAATTCTCTGATGTGGTTATGTGTTTCTTTTTCTTCTGATTCCATGCTAATTTTCAAATATAAACTCAGACTCACTGCCTCATTTAGCCTATTCCTCTTAATAGTTCTCATGTTCTAACAATGCATTGTTCATTCCAGACTCTATAGCCCAAATGTTATCTTCATTTCTCCAGTTATTTTATTAGAAACCCCCAACACAAACCAAATCTAGCCACTGATTTCCATAGATATATCAAGTGACACGAGATAGCCCTCTCTAAGTTGAGATGGCTAGTGCCTCAGCTCTAAAGTTGGTTGAAACAGTTACCTCTGTCGTTTGTCTATTCARCTGGAAAAAATTTGCAGAGTGCTAATAGGATGGAAAGTAGTTCTCCTCTTCAACTTGGTGTCCATCTTTCTCCACAAGCTTGTCCAAAAATCCCCAAGAAATTGAGTATCTCGATMTGARATAATGGATGTGAGTAACCTAAAGTGAACCCAAACATATTGAAAGAAGAGATTAGCAGTATTCTCAGTAGTGATCTAATTTTTACATGGCATTAAGATACACATCTTGCTAAACCTATCCAATACAACATACAAACAGTCATTTCCCCCTTTCGACATTGGTAAACCCCCTACAAAATCCATGGAGATAATTTCCCATGGATGGGATGGAACAGGCAGTGGTGAGTATAGCCCCAATTTTCTATCAGTGGGCTTACAAGTAGAACACATCACACACCCCTTTACATATTTAGTTACAATTTCTTTCATTTGAGGCCAGTAACAAAACCTCTGCAGATGAGCCATAGTTTTTCCTACCCCAAAATTCTCAGACACAAGAGAAGTGTGAGCTTATCGTATTACATGGACTCGTTCACTTGTAGGAATAGAGAAGTTTCCAAGATGTAGAGTAGTTTTCCCTCCAGACAATAGTTATCTACCTGTGCACCATGAGTTAGCTTCTCATATACTTCCTTAAAATATTCATCAATGGAATATTGTTCCACATAGCTATCATGAGATAAAGAAGCATTCTTCAAAATAATAGAAGCAACAATAGGTGGTCTAGAAAGCATATCAACTACCTTGTTACTCATACCCTTTCTATACTTGATTACCAAATGAAATTGTTGTAGGAAACCCATCCATCTATAATGTTGAGATTGTTGCAGTTTGGTTTGTGCTTGGAGACACTGTAAGGGTTGATGATCTGTATGTAAGATTGTTTCCTTCCCTAACAAGTAGTTCTTCCATTTATTTATGCTTTGAACTAATGCATACAACTCTTTATCACATGTAGGATAGTTAAAAACAACTTGGTTAAAAGTTTCAGAGTGGTAACAGAGAGACTTACGATATTGCATCAATACTGCACCCATGGAGTATCCATTGGAATATGTCTTGATCTTGAAGGACTATTGAATATTTTCTAATGCTAATACTGGTGCGGTACTGATCTTTTCCTTCAAAGTGTCAAAATATTTTTGTTTCTTTCCTCCCCACTAAAAAGTGTTCTTCACATTGGTTAAGGCATGCAAAGGAGCTACTATAAAGGAGAATTTTGAAATGAATATCTTCCAATAATGGACTACACATAAGAAGCTCCGTATTTCGGTTACACTTTTGGGCTCATGCCAATTTAAAATTACATCAATATTGGAAGGATCAATTTTCAACTGTCCTCCTCCTACAATATGACCTAAGTACACAAGTGCATTCTTACCAAATTCACATTTGGACAATTTTACATACAAATTTTCCCTTTGCAAAGTATCCAATACTTTATTTACATGCCTTACATGTTCATCCCAAGTCCCACTAAATATAAGAATGCCATCTAAATATACAATCACAAAAGCATCTAGAAATGGTCTGAATACAT
Source organism: Picea glauca (assembly GCA_000966675.3). Taxonomy (NCBI): domain Eukaryota; kingdom Viridiplantae; phylum Streptophyta; class Pinopsida; order Pinales; family Pinaceae; genus Picea; species Picea glauca. The sequence goes on from JZKD02S1655260.1 coordinate 31,690, forward strand.
CAGTCATCACACACACGAAAGTTGTCGGAGCATTACAAAGCTCAAACGACATAGTTAACCACTCAAACAATCCATGTTTGGTTTTAAAGGAAGTCTTCCATGCATCTTGTTCTGCCACCCTGATCTGATGGTATCCACTACACAAATCCAACTTAATGAAATAAACAACATTCTTTAACTGATCAAGTAAATCATCTATATGAGGAAGAGGGTATATATTTTTCACCATGATTTTATTTAAGGCCCGATAATCAAAACACATTCTCCAAGTGTCATATTTCTTTGTCACCATCACGATCAGATAACCACAAGGATATGAGTTGGGCCTGATGACCCCTTGATCCAATAATCCTTGTACCTACTTCTTGATATCTGTCATCTCTACAACTAACAACTTGTATATGCCCACATTAGGGAGAGGAGAATCTTGCTGAAGATGTATTTCATGTTGGATTTCCCTCTTAGGAGGTAATCCATCTGGTTCCTGGAAAATATCATCATAATTAGAAACAATATCAATTAATTCTTTCTTATGAAGAGGATCACATCCTTGGAAAGCATCGGATGTTACAACATCTTTCTCCCTTACGACCATGTGTACATATATCTTATTAGTGTTTATGAGTCTCTTCATTTGTCCTGCACTAACATGTGTTTTGTTTACCCTCATGCTGTGGGCTCTAACAATATATTCCATTCCCCCTTTAGTAAGGTGGTATTTTTTCTCATGACAAAAGAAGACTGGTTTTCTATCATAAAGATAAGGACTCCCCAACACTATGCCACATATATCAAGTGATAGAACATCCAAATCAACTTCATCAATCAACTTTGAAGAAATAGAAAATATGACCCTACATTGCTTGGTGACATTAAGTTTTTCTTTATCACATACCCAACCAACATGATAAGGATTTGGATGTGGTTTAGTTTCAAGAACCATCTTTTTGACAAGTGCTTTAGATATCAAGTTTACTTGGGAACCTAGATCAAATAAAGTATCTATCTTAGTGTGTTTAGATACAACTCTTATATGAAATAATTCATTCCTCTTTATTTTATCATCATGAGATTCATTATTGGAATTTGAACTAGCATGAAGGGAATCTTTACTTTGTACTCCAACCGTTGTGATCTTTCCTTGTCTCCTGAATCGGAACCAAGATCTTGTTGCACTGTAGCAACGGTCTTTGTCTTCCCCTTTCCACCGAACTGCTTCAGTCTCTTCTCTGGATGTAGTTTCCAACAATGTTCATCATCGTGACCACTTTTCTTGCAATGAGTGCAAGACAATTTTCCTTCTTCTCTCTTTACCGTGGAGGTCTTTATGTGGGAGATTGTAAGGTTTCTTTGTGGGATCTTCTTGAACATGCTTTCCCCTGTTCTCAAGGTGAGTGACTTGAAAAGAAACTTCGTCATGTTGGCATTTTTATAGGCCGAGTGTGCTTGTCATTGATGGCAAGATCAGAGTGTGCATCAATGGAAAAATAGGAACAACGCAAGCTCAGGAGATGAGGTCCAAGTCATCAAGACTGGCAGAAGGATCAAAGGTTGAGGCCTTTGACACTTAAACATTCTTCCAGGTCAGGAGGAAGCGTAATATTAGGAAGAGGAGCGATAGTGGTTGTCGGATCAGAGTCCAGACAGGAGGAGTGCAAAGGAGGATATTAGACCTCAACCATTGATTGGAGTGCAAAGGACCAACAACTGTTGGATCCAGAGATAAATTCACGAAGGTTAAGCCTTTCATGATTGTAGGAGAGCGGACTTGTCAAAGTCTCAAAGTCCCGAAGTAAGCAGGGATCATCCATCGTCAAGACTGAAAGGTGGCACATGATCCACAACTCCGGAGAAAACCAATTTGAAAGTTTCTCAGTTTGAGATCTGAAATCCCCAAAGTCTGGAGAGTCGGAGAGCCGGAGTAAACGTCAATCATCGGATAAATTTTGAGTGAAAGGATAGGATAAGCTAGAAAAGTTGCATCACAAAAAGATTGAGTCGTCGATCCAAGATCCTGATCGAATGAACATCATTCACTCTGGATATAGAGATGCGAGGAGGTTACTCTCCTGAATGTTTGAGATTTGAAATCCTCAAAATGCAAAGTTCCTTCAATCATCGGATTTGGAAATCAGACAATGAATGCTAGATCAGGGAGATTTATGTTAGCAGATCATATCATAAAATATCGTCCTCAAGGACATGTGGAATACCATGTCAGAAAGGACCTGTAGTAGACCACGTCAGCAAGGACACATGGTGCAATCAGATAATGACAAGTGTCAAGTTGATTCGACATTTCAGGTACGTGGAAATCACAAATCTGAGTGACATATGGTAGTTGCTCGGCTTGTGACACATCATCGAGTGATGCAAGAGTTACATCACTACGAGAGTTTTGCTTCGAGAGTTTTACCATCAGTACTCTCCCAAAGATCTGAAGTCCCAGAGCGGAGGATAGTCGTCGGATCACCGAGAAATATCGATCATTGATCTGATATGAAGTCATTTCAGAGTTTCGTGTATCGTGAGTTTGGAGGCAACACACAACAGGAGGTCACGAAATGAGAAATAGCGAAAATATCTGGACCTTCAAATCACCGAGGGTTGTGGACCGTTGATTAGGCATGACAAAGGCCCGCGAAGTCACGAAACGTAAAGCACTCAAACACTTGGCTCGTGGACATAGCCATGGTCACATAGGAGAAGGTTAAGGAAGGAGCTAGCGGTGCTAGGCTCCATTTCAGAGTTTCGTGAATCGAGAAAAACAAGGTGACTCATAGTTTATCACCTGAAATGCGAAATCGCGAAAAGATATGGACTATTGGATCACTGAGGATCGTGGACCGTTGATCAAGCACAACGAAGGCCCGCAAAGTCATGAAACGTGAAGCGCTCAAACACTTGGCCCATGGACATAACCATGGTCACATCGAAGAAGGTTAAGGAAGGAGATAGTGGTGCTAGGCTCCATTTCGAAGTTTCACGAATCGGGAAAACCAAGGTGACTCACAGTTGATCACCCAAAATGCAAAATCATGAAATGACTATTGGTTAGGCATACGGTCACCGTCGATGGTCATGTGAAAGGAAGGGGCTTAACCAGAAAAGATAAAATCCCACTATATAGATTTCTCAAAAGGGGAAAGGTGCCAAAGGCATAAGTGCACAGAGGCTCTCGATGTAACTGCTAGAAACCACTGATGGTTTCTTCTAGAGAATTCGAAGAGGCTTCAGGGTGATCGCCAGAGAAGATGAAGAGTCTCAAGGTAACTGCCAGTGGAATGAAGATTGATCAGAGAGAAAATTGACAGATGGAAAAGTGTCAAAGTCTGTAACTGCAACATAGAGGATAAAGCTCAACTGTGATAGAAAAGACGAAGAGTCGCACTACCAGAGAAGGCACAGAATCTCAGAATAAGCCAATGATGATGAACAGGCTCAGTGTAACTGCCAAATAATATGATGGGTTGCATGGACGATCTGGAAAAGTACTTGGTATGAAAAATATGCGCAGAAAAAAGATGAAGAGGTGGATGCGGTTGAGAGTTATTCACGTGAGGAAAAGTAGGTTGTGTGCAGTAGTTGAAACGCACAGAAGAGGCATAGTGCATAGAATAGAAATGCATATATGAGAGAGAAATAGGTATTCAAGGTGTGCATGCACAGACAGAGAAGAAGAATAGAAAGATCAAAGAATAATGTGACCAGGAAGACACTGATGTAGGAAGAGAATAGCAGTGCAATAGAGCAATGATGAGACTGGTAAGCTATAGAAAAACATTATATCACTGTAATAATTTTCAGTAACGAATTTTTTATATTTTAGGGTTGTAGGGAGGTGCTAGGGAGAATTGGTGTCCTTAGAGTTTCAAGTGGGTGCTTGAACATAGGGAGTTGTAGCTTTCATTTGGTTGCAGCCAGAAAAACTAGGGTGGTAGGGTGGTGCAAGGGAGAACTATTGTTCTCTATTATATAGGTCGATGCCTGTGTGACTGGAAGTTGGTGCTTCCATCTAGTTGGTGTTGGAACACTTAGGGAGTTGGTGCTTCCTTCTAGTGGGTGCTAGAGAAACCAAGGAGTTGGTGCTTCCTTCTAGTGGGTGCTAGAGAAACCAGGGAGTTGGTGCTTCCTTCTAGTGGGTGCTAGAGAAACCAGAGAGTTGGTGCTCTCAGCAAGTTGCATCTTGTAGAATAGAGGTGGTAGCCTCACAATGAGTTGGTGCTCATAAGAATGATAATGTATAGAAAATAAAAATTACTTATCATATCAAGAAGAAGAGTTTTTTCCCTTTATGGGTTTCCTCAGGAAATATTTGTCTCTGTATATTTCATGTGTGTGATTGATGTTGAATATTCTATTTCTTACCTCCCTCCATTATTGTGATTGCCATTGAGTGATTTGTAAAGAGTTTAAAATAAGCATAATTGTTTAAGCACAGTAACAACTGATTCACCTCCCCCCCCCCTCTCAGTTGTCCAACAATTGGTATTAGATCTGGCCCCTTTTATCTAAGGGTAGATCCTAGAGCTTAAACATGACTAGCCGTGAAGGAAATTCAACCAACAAGGCCCCTCTGTTCAATGGAACAAACTTTTCCTTCTGGAAAGTTATGATGAGAACCTACATAATGGCTTTAGGTGCATATGTCTAGGATGTGGTAGAGACTAGTTATGTAAAGCTAGTTATACTAGATAGTAAGGATGACAAGATAGAATTCAGCTTCAACGCTAAGGCTATGAATTCTATTCTGAGTGGGCTTGCAAAAGAATAATTTTTAAAAGTTATGCACTTAGAATTTGCGGTAGTACGATTGTCGTTAGATCAAAACATGCGGGTGATTGGTAAACTCATCACTGCCAGACTTCAAGGATCCATGAGAGGCGGTTAGTCCCTTTTCACGATACACCGGGGAGCGCTGACTACTTCAATTTCATGCAACAATCTCCCCCTCAACGTGAGCTGAGTGTGTATCGAACTCGTGACCTCTAGCTCTGATACCATTTTTGCGGTAGTACCACTGCCGTTAGACCAAAACCCATGGGTGATTGGTAAAATCATCACCACCAGACTTCAAGAGTCCACAAGAGGTGGTTAGTCCCTTTTCATGATACACCAGGGAGCGATGACTACTTAAATTTTGTGCAACACGTCAAGACTGGTGGGGTTAAACAATAGAAAAGTATGATGAATATAACTGTGAAGTGTGCCAATATACTTCATTAATGTTTCATAAGAATCCAAAGAAATGTTTATTGCAAGATCTTTCTTCCTAAATTCTTCTGTGAAACTTTGTACAGTTTGACCTTTACTTTGTCTTAAAGTTTTCCATTCCATCATTGCTTTATGTAAATAACCCAATGGATAAAATTTCTTTCTTGTCGCTAATTTAAATTCTGACCAGGAGGAAAGAAGATTACCACACTTACTTCTGCCCTGAAGTTTTCTCTCCCACCATACGAGAGTGGTGCCTTCCAACCGAAGAGAAGCCAGCTGCACTTTAAATTCCTCTTCATCAATTTGTTGAACACATAAATATAATTCAACATGTCGGATCCAATTATCTATCTTTTCAAGATTAGCATATCCATTAAACATAGGTAAAGGAAATTTTACATCAATCTTTAATAATGGTTTCTTAAAAGAAGCTTTATGGATAGAATGATGAGAATGATGAGAATGTTCATAGGAAGAAGAGATAGAACTTGATGGTATAGATGGAGGCTCATGAGGGTCTCCCCAACCCCTTGATTTACTGAAGCATTATCATCAACTTTTGCTTCCATTTTCTTCCCTTTATTCTTCATCCTCTTCTCGTAGTCTCCATACATTCACTCGACCATTTCTGACATGCGATAAAAGACCATATGGAATTTTTTCTCCTATTCATCACGCTTGTCCTCTTCTGCCATTTTCTTCCTTCGGGATGCACGAACAACTTCAGGATTGAAATTATTAAGAGTTACTTCACTCTACTTATGCTTGGCCCTAGTAAGCATTCACACTCAACAATTCAAGTCAAAGATGTCTGCTCTGATACCAACATGATCCAGTATCTTTTCATCAAAATGACTTATAAATAATTGTATTAAATGAGCATAAATTAAAGTGCACCATAAAGAAGGAAAATATCAATAATAAAGAGACATAAGCATAAAATATGAACACAAAAAATTGATAACGGAGTTCATCCCTGGTGGACTACATCTCCAGGTCTTGCTCTCAAATGGGTAGGCCTTTTTATTAACTCAACAAAAGAATTTGGCAAAATACATAAGTATACCTCATTCTAGAATTAAGATACAGAATCTTTTCTCAGATCATCAAAACGACAACACCATTGAATTCATGGCGTCGAATTACCCAAAATGACTGTCTCCATGCCTCAATCTGACTCTGGCACTTCCATGCCCTTGAGAAATATCATCTCAGTTTCAGTGCTTGCTCCCTGTAATTAATTCTCTGTATTGTGTCTCGGAAATCATGCACGGTCGTACCATCGAGTGATTTCCCCCCATCCATGGGTAGAATCAACATTTAAGTGAAATTTCAGGCAAACTAACCAACGAATTTCATTGGCCCAACAATTGGCAGATGCTATTGTAAGGCATTGGATAGGGGGAGGTCTCGAGGTCGAGCCCGCAAGCCTCCCTTTTTGGGTTATAGTTATAACAATATATATATATATATATATATATATGTTTGGAACTGTAACCAAGGTTGGAGTTTACTATCTAGATTCGTCAGAGTTGTAGTTTAGCCACCAGATTTGGCGGGCCCCTTTTTTATTTTTGAAAATTCGGTTTTGGGCCCTCATTGGGAATTTGCCCACTGCCACGTGGAAAAACATGACTGGACCATGTGGCATCCAACCATTGGCCCACACCATCCACTTGCACAATCATTCTTCCATGTCACCTAACACGTCATCCTTCCACGTCCTGTATGATCTGCCACGTGGTTGTATGGACTGTCACATGGAACTTCCTCATTGGTCAATGGATTGACTCGAAAAAGTCGAAAATGAGCAAAACATGGCAGCCTCTAGTGCTGCCACATCACCATGTCGACGTTAGCATGACACGTGTCTCCCTTTGCGTGTGCCACGTACACTGTATGGATGGTGACATCATCCATACTAATGCTGACCTTAGCAGTACGGATGTTGACTCATCCTTGCTCACTGGGCTAGGTTGACCAAAATGTTGACCGCGATTATATTTTGATCTATAACTATGTTTGACGAGCCGTTTACATCATTGGAAAGATTGCGACACGATCTTCACGATGCTGACAATTTCACCAAGTTTTGAGGACTCTGAATTTTCTCCCTTTCACTGTCTGCTAAGGCCATTCTGAGCTTCCTAAGTTGCTTATTTGAATTCTGAGTTGTCCTTAGTCTTCTCTGGATCCTTTTTGGATCAATCATGATGCTATGAGAGAGATGGTGAGGGGAAATAACAACGATTGAGATGAAACCTACCATACTGATACCTTACTAGATTTAAATTACTTAGACCCATAACAATCCTTTGAACCGAAAATAAGTTACCAGTCAGGTTGGTAGTTGGGAAGTCCTCCTTAAGAGTTGATGAGGATATGGGAAAAGTACCCATCTGAAAGACTTCCTGACCTAACCAAGAACTAGGGATTCATACCCATGCAATATTGTTGATGAAGGCAAGAAAATAAGCGAATTCATGGGAAGAGGATACAAGGATACAAGGAAATGAGTCTAGAGACATTTTTTCTGAGGAGGGAGAGCATGTGCAACTCTCTGGTTCAGAAGAGAACTAAAAAATGAGTTTGTTTTGGGTACAAGAATTTGTTGGGAAACGTATTCATTCCAAGATGATAAATGAGGTTGCGAGAAGATGAGTGATTGAGGAAGCACTCATCACAAACCCCCTTGCTTGGTAGAGGAAGAAACGACTTGGTAAATTCATGTGGGAAGAGGAGAATGATCTATGTCCCTGGTTATTGCTGAACGAGAAGAAAGAGTCTCTCTCAGAGCATCATGATCGAGCTAGGGGGTGGATAGTGGTAAATCCTTCTAGGAGTGGTTGTTCCTATAGTTGGTTGGAAAAGGGAACCCCTCTCAGCAGTTGCTTCTCTATCTAGTTTGTTGATAAGTATTCTTGTACACTCTGTATTGGGATTGAAATGATGGTTGAATGTCTGTGTCTATGATTAAGATTTTCATTGTTTGATTTATATTAGAAATTATTATTATTATTCTGTAAACCCCTGCATTTGAATGGTTTCTATTTGCCTCTGTTGAATAGCAGGAGAACTATTAGACGTGGGTTTTTCAAATAAATTTACGAATAAGTTTACAAATTATGTACTGGTTGGAAAATACTTAAGGGAATTTTCCCAAGGGTTGGTTTTGCAACGTAAGAATTGGGGCAGAATTCACTGGAACCATTCATCTGTGTGACTGAGGGCTCATGTCCATGGCCCTAACCAATTCATGGCTAAGAGTTGGCCGTGCAATCCCAAGGATTGTCATAGAACCCATATTAATAGAACCTTGGAACCCTTCGCTAGGTCTAAGCTATTCTGGCTTCAGAACTCCAAGAGTTCAGAGCTCCATGATGCTATGAATTTTCAACCTTCGAAACCAACTGAAGGAAACGTGTTGGTGCAGTTACCAGTGAGGTTGACCGACATCTGATGGTTTCCTTAACCGTGATCATGGGATCTGTCCCATCGTTAAACCCTGATCCACTTATCGACCATGAAGTTACGAGAACCGTAGATATGGGGATGCTTTGGGATATCACATGACCATTGGATCTATGCCACGGTCAGTCCGACGTTGAACACTCTGGGAGAAAGGGAGTTTTAAGTGGGTGGAACACCCGAACACCGAAGTCGTGAAGCAACGAGGACCGTTGATATGAGGATGCTTTGGGATCCCTCTTGACCATTGGATCTAGACTGTGGTCATCCTGATGCTAACCACTCCGAGAGTAAAAAGGAAACCAAATGGCCAAACCCCCGAATTTTGAATTCGCAAAGCAACGGAGGCCATAGATCTATGGATCTACATGGAACTATATCGACCGTAGGATATAAGGGATGTTGGGAGGTTGCTTGCAGGAGTTCAGGCTTCAGAGCTCCGGGCGATTTCACAGGAAGGGGAAGCTAGAGACTATCGGAGGTTGTCAGTACAGAGTGACATGGAACGTTGATGTCAATTAGGGTGACATAGACCCATGTTCGACATGCCACGTGTCACCTTTATTCATACCTTTTACATGCCTTATATGTCAATTAGAGTGTGACACATGTCACTCACTTATGGGGTCACACATCATCTTTTCCTTTGTTGTGTGTCATCCCACTGGTGCATGCTCGCTTGGCCTAAAATCTAGTGGAGTACCTGGGATACCAGGATTTTGGGACTTTGAGAACTTTGAATGTTGGAACGTTGGGGTTAGTTGGCCGAAGGCCCAGACCTACCTTTCCTTGCCTCTGCATTTAACGCACCACCACGTGTAAGTGTGGTCCCTTAGGGAGTCCAGGGTTTCAAAAATCCAGAGGTTTGGGGGTAATGTATCGAATAAGTTAAAAGGGCTGAAGGCTAGAGCTATGTGGTAGGATTCTAGGGATTCAGGGCTCCAGAGGACATGCAATTAGAGAAAAATGGCATTCAACATTGAATGTCGAAATCCCGTAATCTTGTGCATTAATCGAGGGCATAAATTCCAATCTAGAGATCGGATTTGAGAATGGTGACAATTGCTGGAAATATTTTGACGAGAAACAGAGGAAGGAGATCCTAGGAAGAGGATTTGAGATGATTAAGAAATAAATTTTTATACCCCGTCCCTTAAAAAGGTACTTAGGCATCGAGTGTGTTACAATATTGAAGGAAAAAAATGTGTCCAATTCAGGAATGAAGTGAGTAGATGAGATTCCATTCTAGGACATGCCTTCATTATTTGATCAAAACAATCAAGAAGAATCTTTAGAATAAATAAGTAACTTAAGAAACATTTTGGGAGCTTGTGTCAAATTGTTGAGTGATAAATATTCCTTACAAGTATTGGATTTTTTTTTTGAAAAGTGTAATCATGGGGATGAAGGGTTAAAAATAGTAAATCAGGTCTGTAATAAAAGAAGAACCAATAGGGGATTCATATTGAATGCTAACATACAAGATTTAAATATGGGGGATATTATACTAGACTGGGGATTTAAAGTCAAAGTTCTATCAAAGAAAACTTGGGAAGCTATGGGAGAACCACAATTAGGGTATTCATCTATTCAGTTGAAGTTGGAAAATCATCACATAGTGGTGCCAATTGGGAGGTTGAAGGGGATTCCAATAGATTTAGATGGTGTGTGCACCATGTCTAATTTTGAAGTCATTGACATAGTGGACAATACTTCGCCATGTCCAGCACTGTTGGGTCTAGATTGGGACTTTGATAACCAAGATATTATCAACTTGAATACAAGAAATATGATATTTGAATCAGGGGAGTACATATTTATGTTTCCATTAGATCCCTCTGAAGGAGGAAGGTATGTAGAGCCTATAGATAATATCCTGACAGAATATGTGAATTGGTTATACAAAACTACCGTGAGCGAAGAGGATTATATCAACCCAAATGCAAATGGCATGCTCAATTGGAGGAGTATTAGTTCTTCAGCTTTAGACTCTGACACATGAATGGAGAACTGGCAACAACGACTACATGAATTATCTACCAGGAGATGTTGGTACAGAGGTAAGAGAACCTCCTAATTTTTATGGCTTGAATGATTTAGAAGAATTTTTAATAAAGTATGGGGTAGAGGTTATGGAAAATTAGAGATTACCAAAATTAGATATTTCTTTAAAATCTACACCTGGAAGATGGTGGGGTACAAACAAGGAAAACATCAACAATTGTTTTCGGTGCAAAAGGTTACTGCGCATCAGATTCGGCGTGGAGCACGAGCATAGATATGAGGATAAATATGAGGGATTTGGAAAACGTCAAGAACATTTAGAGAGGTTCATAGTTCAATGGATATTAATACCACCAGAAGAATGGACAGACCATTTTATTCACACACTAAAAGGAATTCCTAAGAACTGGTACACAGAACAAGAACAACACAGAGAAACTACTAACTGGGAAGAGATACAACAAAAAATTGTAGTTACTTTTTCATTTGAGCATGACGACCCAGAGATGGATATAATGCTAAATGTGGTAATATATAGGATATTTGAATAACCAGAGTGTGAAATAGTTCTATCATATCAGAATCAGGTTAGACAAACAGTTAAACTATTGCTACACTGTTATCACATCGCAGAAGCAGAAGATCCAACAAAAGATAATCCCCACAACATACAGATTACATAAGTGGAAGGTGAAAGGGAAGTAAAAGGCCTGAAGATGGATTCATAATATTATGCTTCACCATTAAATATTAAGTAGGTCAAAATTGTAAGTACAGACAACCCAAAGATGGCCAATATTGGAGATTATTGGGATAATCAGGAAGTAGAAAGGATCACAGAATTACCGCACAAGTACATTGACTTATTCCAAAAAACATTCTCAGAGATGAAGGGGTTAGAAGGAGAGATAGGAGAGATGAATATCCCATTGAATCTAGAAGAAAGACCTATTAGACAAAGGCCATACATATTGAGTCCAATATACAAAGAGAAGGTGAAGACAAAAATTGACAAGATGCTAGAAGCTGGTGTTATAGAACCTATAGAAGAGTCAGAATGGATCAGTCCTCTAGTGGTGAAAGAAAAGAAGCAAGGAGGGATCATGATTTTTGTAGATTTGAGAAAATTAAATGATGCTTGCCTACATGATCCTTTCCCTACCCCATTTACAGATGAATTTTTGGAGAATGTAGGGGGTCAAGAATCTTATTCGTTTACAGATGGATTTTTAGGCTATCATCATATTAGGGCCACACCAGAAGATAGACATAAGACAAAATTTTCTACAAAGTGGGGCTCATTCCAGTATACATTTATTCCATTTGGATTGAAGAATGCACCAACGATTTTTTCAAGGGTGGTAGTAGAAACTTTTAAGGACTTTATTCATATTTTTTTTGTAGGTTTACTTGGATGATTGGACAGTGTTTAGTTTGTTGAAAGATGATGTTGAAGTATTAAGGATAATTTTGGATAGATGCAGACAATGTCAGATCTCATTAAATATTAAGAAGTGTATTTTCAACGCACCTTTTGGAATTTTTTTAGGACATGTGGTGTGTAAATAGGGTCTACTGGTTGATCCTAATAAAATTGTTGTCATTGTTAACTTACCACCACCAAAGTTAGTGCGTCAGTTGAGGAGTACATTGGGCCATATAAGGTATTACAGAAAGTTCATAAGGGGATATGCACAAATTACCACACCAATGGAGAAGTTTTTGAAGAAGGATACTAAGTACCAGAGGAATGATGAATGCCAGAAGAGTTTGTATATTTTAAAGGAAAAGATGGTTACTGTGCCAATTTTGGTTTTCCTAGATTGGTTAAAGGAATTTCATGTGCATGTGGATGCATCTACAATTGCATTAGGAGCAGTATTAACTCATCCAAGAGAAGGTGATATAGATCACCCTAGTTCTTTTGCAAGCACAAAGTTGTTAGATTCATAGCAGAACTACAATACTACGAAAAGAGAAGGTCTAGCTATGGTGTATGCTTTGCAGAAATACAAGCATTACTTGTTGGGACAATAATTTAAGATGTTTATAGATCATTCATCTCTGAGATACTTAGTTAATAATCTAGTGTTGGGGGAAAGGATATGCATATGGCTATTATTATTTCAGGAATTTGACTTTGAAGTTGTGGTGAATCCTGGAAGATTGAATGCAGGACCAGATCACTTATCTAGGATAACAAATGGAAAAGAGCCCAATAACTTGGAAGAAAACTTTCTCAATGCACAATTTTTTTCAGTACATATAGAAGATGAATATTTTTCCAACATTATTGAGTTTTTGAGTAAAGGATTTGCACCAACAAAATTTACTACTGCGCATAAGAAAAATTTGGTGATTAGAGCTGTAGATTATCAGTTGATAACATGTCATTTATACAAACTTGGAGGAGATAGAATATTGAGGAGTTGTGTGATGGAGCATGAAATACCCATTATTTTGGTAGAGGCACGTGAAGGGATTGGAGATGGTATTGTGCACAAGATTATGGCGGCCAACAATGCACAAGGATTCAAAGGAATATTATCAGAATTGTGATGTTTGTCAAAGAGTTGGGAAGCCATCTAGGAGGGATGAGATTCCACTAAGACCATAGGTTACTTTACAAGTGTTTGATAAATGGGAAATAGATTTTGTAGGTCTAATTAATACACCAACAAGAAGATCGAGAGCCAGATATATTATTACAGCGACAAAATACTTGACCATATGGGATGAGGGAACACTAGTGAAGGATTGCAGTGTAGAGACTACAATGCGCTTTTTTTTTTTTTAATGTAGTAACAAGGTTTGGATGTACAATAATATTGGTGAGTGATCAAGGGACTTACTTCATTAACAATAAAATTGAGGCAATGCTTGAAAAATTTAAGATATACCACCATGGATGATTGATACATTCCATGGATGATATATTTTGGCACATTGCATGATGTTGATGTACATGGTTGATGTACATAGGTGTTGTGCATGATGAGCACACATTTTTGTACAGGATGTGC
>JZKD02S1655260.1:60927-72765 GCA_000966675.3 Picea glauca
AGCACAAATTTGTCTAGGAATTTGCTGAGTACATTGTTCATCAAGCACATGAAAGTGGTAGGGGCATTGGTTAACCCAAATGGCACTACCACAAACACATAGTGACCATATCTCGTCCGGAAGGCAGTTTTATGGATGTCTTCACCCTTGATTCGGACTTGATGGTATCCCGACCTCAAGTCAATCTTTGAGAAAATAGACGTACCCCCCAATTGATCGAACATGTCATCGATCTTGGGCAAGGGGTACTTGTTCTTTATGGTTACCTTATTGAGTTGTCTATAATATACACACAGTCTAAGGGTACCGTCCTTCTTTTTCACAAATAGGACTAGTGCTCCCCATGGATACACGTTGGGCTGGATATAGCCCTTATCCATCATTTCTCTCAATTTCAATTTGAGTTCAACAAGTTCAGGTGTGCTCATTCGGTAGGGTGTCCTAGACACCGGCACCACTCCCGGTGCAAGTTCTATCGAGAAGTCAATGTACCTTCTTGGAGGTAGACCCGGTACCTCTTTCGGAAATACATATCTGTATTCTCTCAGGGTAGGGTGGTCTTCGAGGCTTGGTTTGTCGCCTTCAATTGTTTTCAACACCTGTATTGCATATAGGGGACATCCTTTTTGGCAATACCTTCTAATTGTAGAGTTGATATTTGTCTCACCGAGACAGGTTTTCGGATCCCTTGAAGGGTTATCCTTTTTCCTTCTTTACTTACACATTCTAAGGTTTTATGGTAACAGTCCAATCTGGCTTTATGGGCGGCTAGCCAATCCATACCAATCAATAGATCATACGATAGGGGTAAGATGTTAAGGGTTGCTTGGGTGGGGAATTCACCCAACATTAATTGGCAGGCTGGTATGACCTCTGCTACCCTTCTTTTGGTGCTAGTGGCTAGCTGTACCAACCATGGCTTGGTAGGTTTATGTGGTTGTAGTTTACACCTATTAACAGTCTTAGGGGCTATATAACTCAAGTTTGAACCAGGTTCAATCAGAATAGACACTAGATGGTTGGAAATCATACCTTCTATTTCCACCACTGAAGCTCGGTGGTCGGCTTGGTTATTATCCAAGGCTGCATAAATTTGTGGCACACTCCTGGCCACATCATTGATGGTGGTAGATTCCTGGATGCTGTAAATTATATGACTATTATGTTATCAGTGTGGACAGTCTCTCAATAGATGTTCTTCTCCGCAACCCCAACATTTCAAAGGTTCTCTCTTTGGGTTATCAGCCTTCACTGGTATAGATCCAGAGGTTTTATTTCCGCCCAAGAAGGGAAAGTTCTGTTGGTGTACACTCTGGGCTGGGAAGCTCATCCTTGAGTTCTTCTTATAGTTCTTAAATCGTGGGGATTTAATCCCCTTTCTCTAAAATCCCAAACTATTCTTCGGTTTCCAGCCTTCGCGAGGTTCTGTTCGATGTCCAAACTGTTCATGACAATATCTTGCTTTTCGGATAGTGCTTTCTCGGGTCTTTGGCTCATCAAATTCAATTATGTTCCGATAGTCCTTAGGTAGTCTGTTGATGAAATGTTGCACCTTTTCCTTTTTCTGCTTTTATATAAGGTACATACCTCAGCAATTCGAGGAATCTGTTGACATATTCCTCTATAGTGAGTTGCCCCAGTTTGAGTTCATAGAACTCTTTAGTCTTTTCGTCGAAATATTTTTCCAACAGATACTTCTTCCAGAAGTATTTCTCAAATCGTTCCCAAGACAGGGCCTCTTCGAGAACCCCTTTCACATTCTTAAGGTCTTCCCACCAAATGGAAGCCTTTCCGTTCAAGTTGAAGGTGGCCACTCGAGCCTTCAAATTTTCTGAGAAGTCATGGACTCTGAAATACTTCTTTAGTCCAAGCAGCCAGGCCTCTGCTTCGTCTCCCTTCTTTATTTCACCGTCGAAGGAGGGTGGTCTGGCCTTCCTGAATTCTTCGAATTTATGACCCTTGGAAAGCTTTCGCTTCTTCTATCTTCTTCGGGATAAGAACTAGTTCTGCTGCTAGAAGAGCCCTCTGAACCGCCAACTTCCTTCCCAGAAGAATCGTCTGCCACTTGTCCTTTACCTATGGGATGGACCTTTTTCGATGCACTTCTCTCAGTGTGGCCACTGATATGACCATGTTTCTGTACCTCAGGTTCATGTTGCATTTGTCTTTGTAGGTCGGATAAGCTTTGCAGTAAAACTGCATTAATTTCTGTTTTCTTTTATTGTTCTTTCATCATCCTCTCATTGTCAGCCTTGCAACTTTGTAATTCGACCATGAGGCTCCTCACAGTCTCGGCTAGATCTGGATGGGTCCCTACCGCCCTCCTTTCGTTAGAATCTTCGTCTCTATTGTGGGATCCCTCCCCCACTTCATGGTGAGTTACCATTCTATATGTCTATAATTTCCCGCAGTTGATCTTCTGCTTGTGTGCAAAAGAAAAATGTTGGTTGTTAGTCAATGTTTATATTCATTTATAACTAGTACATAATTCATATTTTTCACATGGACACACACAATAGGAGTTTTCATTCTTAACTTCGACTTTTGATTAAGAAGGTTAAGACAGGGGTTACTCCTTTTAGGAGTGTTTCGAACGGAGCTCCTGCGCAACTCGTTCATGAGCCCAAGCAGGCCAAGTGTAATAACCATGCTCTAATACCAATTTGTAACACACCCACCAAGAGGTTAGAAAAATTTAAGCTTTCTTTCCTTATTCTCGAGGGACAACACTCCCCGAGATTCTAAGGAGCCTAGCGCAGACCCTCCTTTCCCTTTAAAGTCCCCCATATGACTGTGGCTATGCCCACAGTCCTTACCGATAAGGCACTTATGCTATCGTGATATGGGGAGTCGTGAGGCAAGCGATCCCTTTTTCTCTTGACTTTCGAAGGGCTGAAACCCGAAATGGACCTAACTGCTTATCGAGATTAACAGCAACCCGGAATAAGTTTGGTATTCTACCCTTTGGGGTTTCCTCCATTGGGATTTTGGGATGTGCGGCGATAGGAGGTCTCGCACCTGGGTTTCCCGGGAGCTGAAACTCCGAGACCTGCACACACACACACACACACACACACACACACACACACACACATATATATGTTGCTCAACCTATTTCGGGAATTCGCAAACCGGGTTTTCGGGACTGGCGAGCACAAGAGAACTTGCCGATAGGTATCCTGGGTGCCAAAACACCATATCTCTTCCACACTATTATTATTATTTCAGGGTTTCACAATTCGGGTTTTCAGGACTTGCTAGCACAAGAGAACTTGCCGATAGGTATCCTGGGTGCCAAAACACCATATCTCTTCCACACTATTATTATTATTTCAGGGTTTCACAATTCGGGTTTTCGGGACTTTCTAGCACAAGAGAACTTGCCGATAGGTATCCTGGGTGCCGACACACCGAAACACCATATCTCGTCCGCACTATTATTATTTCGGGGTTTCGCAATTCGGGTTTTCGGGACTGGCGAGCACAAGAGAACTTGCTGATAGGTATCCCGGGTACCGAAACACCATATCTCATCCGCTCTATTATTATTTCGGGGTTTCACAATTCAGGTTTTCGGGACTGGCGAGCACAAGAGAACTTGTCGATAGGTATCCCGTGTGCCGAAAGCACTGAAACACCATATCTATTCGTGCTAAGCCATTTCGACATTTCTCCTTTCAGGATTTTGTGTTATGTGAGAACAAGGGGTCTTGCTCCTAGGTTTCCCGATAGTCGAAACTCCGGAACACCAAACTCTAAACATGCTCCACTATTTCGGAGTTTCTTCCATCGGGATTTTGCAAGTCGGGGTTTCGGGAATTGCGAGTACAAGGGAACTCGCCCTTGGGTTTCCTAGATATCAAAACTCTGAAATACCAATTCTTAAACCTGCTCATCTTATTTCGGGGTTTCTTCCATCAGGATTTTGCAAGTTGGGGTTTCGGGACTTGCGAGTACAAGGGAACTCGCCCTTGGGTTTCCTGGATAATGAAACTCTGAAATACCAACTCTTAAACCTGCTCGTCTTATTTCGGGGTTTCTGCCATTGGGATTTCGCAAGTCAGGGTTTCGGGACTTGCGAGTACAAGGAAACTCACACTTAGGTACCCCAGGTGCCGCAACACCGAAATGTCCTAACCCATCCACACGTGGTCATTTCGAGATTTCGCAATTCGGGGTTTTGGGACTTGTGAGTATAAGGGAACTCACCCTTAGGTACCCTGGGTGCCGAAACACCGAAATGTCCTAACCCATCCACACGCTGTCATTTTGGGATTTTGCGATTCGGGGTTTTGGGACTTGCGAGTACAAGGGAACTCGCACTTAGGTACCCCGAGTGTCGAAATACCAAAATGTCGAAGTCTAAGGGGACCATTCTCTCTCGTGCAGGGTTTTAAGACTTACGCGATAAAATCCTCCAGCGGATCCTTGGATAAACTTTCAAAAAGGGTGCCCCTGTGGGGAGATCTATCTAGGGCATTACTTGAGACAAATAAGGGAATAAATTTCCTGAGAACAGACTTGAAAACTGAATCCGTTCAAAACATAGATCCATTGTGGGATAATACGCCATAGGTGGTCTTTCCAATATAAGCATACAACCACCATTTCTGATCAAAACACCATACAGATAGCCTTATACTGAAACCATTCATAATTGCACAAACCATGAACATACATGTCAGAATATTAATTTCAAGATACGAGATATAACACTTATCGGAAAAACACCAGGTTTGATGCAACTGCTGAGAGGGGTGCTCGTTTCCACCCAATCGTAGGCTCAGCAATTCCGAATGGATTTACCACTAGCCACCCCCGAGCTTAGACCACGATGCTGTGAGACTGAGTCTCTGTTCGTCAGAAGTCGAGAATGAAGGTTACTCTCCTTCTTCTCTACTTATCAATCACTCTGTATATATTTTTTTTTTCAAGAGTCCTTCTGATTTCTCCCCTCTTGAGATCTCTGTCGCGACTGCCCCCTTCCACACCTCTTTCCTGCCTTTTCTTTTCCAGCAAGGTTGCATGTGGCACGAACTTCCCCGCGGTGGTCAGGTCTGAGGCTTCCATGGATGGACGATTCACCCCCATCCCTCATTAACTCATGAGGAGCCTCTTCACCTACCAACCTGGCAAGTAATTCATTTCGGGGCCAGCGAGCCGCTCTTGATCTTCGGGCCAGTGAAGACCAAATATGGTATTGGTTTCGGTGGAAGCTAACGCCACCATTCTAGGTGCCTTCCACCACCTTTCATCATTCATCGTGGTCTCTTTTCAGCACATCCCCCTCCCAGTAGTCCTGCAATATATATTCATAGCATTATTTACATTCATCGACCTTTTATACTAAGGTCCATTCAAAATCACACATTCACATCTTTGATTTTTCCATAGTTCTTGGCCAGTATAGTTATTTTTACAGACTGGGGGAAACAAGGTGTTACAATCTAGCCTTTAGAGTGTAAAACCTATTTGCAAGACTCTTAGACTATATTAGTTCATCAATGACTTCCTTTAGCATCACATAACTAGTCCTCAATTTTCCCACATAATTATCCCATAATTCTCCACATCTTCCTCTAAGACCAACAACTTCAATGGACTTCCATTCCCACTGTTACACATTATTTTCGTCACCCTTATGACCATTAATGATGTAAACCTATCCTTTGTCTTTGGAAGGATCAATTTCCCTGAAGAAGGATGAAGATAAACTTTTCCTAGAAAGATAAATTGTCTTTTCCTTTGTGGAAAACCTTATAAAGAGGGATCATCGCACATTGCTCATCTTTGAGGGTGTGACGATCTAGGATCGACGCATGCTACACCATAGTGTCCTGCAACGTCGTCACAGTTTGCTCAGTCTTGAGGGTGCGATGATTTCCCATACAAAGGAAAAAGAGAAGCTTCTTGATGCTTCTAGAATGGAAGCTTCGAGGGTGAGTTGACCTCTGATCAGTTTGGATCTGAGTCGGATCCCTGATCTCATGGGATCATCCTAACCTCCTCACCCTATCCTTTTCAGCTTATAGAAGGAGAGAATTTCTCATGGGGAAAGCTAGTTAGCCAATTTTTGAGTTGGTGTGAAGAGATTGATTAGTTTTTGCTATAGTTATTTCATGGTTAGGCCTATGTTGGCTTTGAGCTTTGCTTTTTCAAGTTGATATTGTGAGTGTCTTTCAAATCTACAGTCTCAGGATCTGTGCAACAGAAGTGTGTGGGAAGCAAAGGACTATTGGAAGGGACCTTACAACATCAAGGCAATGGTTGTTTTCTCCTTTTCATATCTGTAATACAGTAATATATTTATTTCCCATAAAATTGTTCTTATTTTATTGTATGACTCCTTGATCACATACATAGGTTTCGTTAAGTATACGTTGTTTCTTTCACTTTGTTGGCTTATGTCTATTTACAAGTTCAACATCCCATAAGTCTTGAAACGAAGCGAAGATAACATTAGTGAGGACAAACGACATTTAAAAGGTATGTCATTTATCCCTTGCTAGTTAGTATGCTTGATAATTAAAACTTAGGGAAAGTTTTATATTATGTCTTGTTTTGTTCTAGTTTCGGGGTGAAACTAGGGAGATCTGTTTGTGTCTGCACTTACCGATTTGTTCGATAACACCCACCTCCACATAGTGTGAGTTCAAGTAATGTTTCTTCTCTTAGGTAGAAAATACCTTTCTAATGGAGAATATTTATAAGATTCTCAGGAAAAATACCGTTTGGTCCAGTACCAACCCAAGGGTTGGACTTGATATCCCAACCTTCTTGGTGAACCATTTACCTATCAGGGGAAATCTATAACAATAGCCTTCTAGATAATTGCGACATTATGAGTATTTTTGAATGGTTTTCTAATCCAATATTCCATAGAATTGGGACCAATATACTTCGAGGCTACTTGAAACCAAAGTCATTTGCAAGAAATCAACCTATAAACACACTTAGCTACTAAATCTTTTCCAAATAGACAAATATTCTTCAAACCAAAACCACCCAATTCTTTTGGCGTTGCAACATCGTAGTTGGAATAGTTTTCTTCTCCATAGTTATCTTTATATATTCAACACATTTATGTCTAACATTTTGTGTATATTCCAAAAATTATGTACAATGATTTTGTACATTTATATGAAAGTACAATGCCAACCATTTTGGGTGAAAATTCAAAATTTTGTTAGGTGTTATAGGTATATAGATTTTGACAATTACTATTTCTAGTTAAGTACATTTATTGTAATTATTATTATTTTTATTAACCTAATAATATATAGGTTATTTGGCATTTAAAATTTTAATGTATTATTTTTTGTTTATGACTCAGTATTGCAAAGCAACATGTGTGTATATGCAAGTTTCTAGCTACACTGATTACCAAGGCATGTTTTGTGCAAATATATGAGGATCTTTCTCTTTAGCTATACTCAAAATTTGTCACTACATAATTAATATTTGAAGTGTACCCTTGGGAATCTTGATGTGTAGAATTAAATTTAATTCCCATCAATATTTTTAGTGGATTTTGAATTTTATTTTGGTTTATGATTCTCTTCAATCCTTTCTTTAGCCAAATTATATGTACAAAAGATGCACTAAGGAAATTTTCACAAGCCTACAATTAAAATGAAACACATAGAAGATTATGGGTGAAAACGCCCATAAAAACATTAATAGAGCCATTGTCCATAAAAATGGAAGAATGCAACCCTTAGGTAATACCCAATATGGCCACTTGTTTAGGAAGGATGGATCAAAGTAAACTTTGATGGGACAATATGATAAAACCTTGGCTTAGGAGGTTTAGGTGGAGTAATTAGAAACCATTAAAGACATATCATAAATACTACTATTAGTTTTTGGACATAGAGGATATAATAATAAACTTGAATGTCAATAAGTGATATTGAGAATATTCAAAGCGGCTAAGATGAAGGTTGATTGAGTTATCTTTGAGGGGGTTTCCAAGCTAGTTACAAATCTCTTAAATGGAGAGGCCATGAGTTGATCTTATTGCAACACAAGCATTGATGGTTCATCACACATATTATGGGTCCATTCAGTCGAATGGTTGACCTACATTTTGATACATTCGATCAGATCGACCAACACACTACATCAGTCGGTCAAGTAGTTGACGTTCCTGTTGTTCAGATAACCAACCAACAATTGAAGATAGTTGAGCAGTGGATCGACCAACCCAAAAATTGACTACAATTTGGATGAATAGACAATTGAGTCAAGCATCCTTGTTGAGTCAACTATACAGTGTGGATTTGGCGACTAAACTCTAACAATCGACGGTTACATGTGGATAAGATCTTCTGGATTCTATGGAAGTCGGTTAGATATTGAGGTTATAAATAACATACCCCTTGGGTCATTATCATCATGGAGATCAAGCGATAAAAATACAATATGCACTGTGATGTTATGATCATAGTGCACTTTATCAAGTGTTGTAATGGTGTCTTTAGACACCACCTCTCTCTTTGAAAATTTTTGTTCCTCTTCGATTATCCGCAGTGCTATATTTTATATTTCATGTCATGTTCCACTCTATTCCTCAACATGGTATCAAATTCGATGGTTTAAAACCTCGACCTATTATCTGCAAGCCTTGTTGACTCTGATATGTTGTGTGATTAACTCTGGGATGGTGGTTTGTTGCTTGGAACTTACTAAAACAGACCAGTTTCTGTCTAGACATCGAAGATCGCTTCAAAGACTAATCTTGTTGTTATGAACAAATAAAATTATGTAGTATGGGAACCAGATATTGAAACCCCATTGAAGAGAAAAGAACTATGGAAGTATATGAAGGTTGTGATTCCATATCCAATAGATGACTAGGAAAAGCTCGTTGTTGATGGAAAAGAGGATGAGGCTGTAAGGGTCATCACGACCTACATCTCACAAGAGATTTGATTTCACCTCAGGGGAATCAAATTCCTTCATCAATTCTGGAAGAAGCTAAAGTCGTTGTTTGACCAAGTCAATGAGAGCCACGTCATGCAATTGGAGAAATATTTGATCTCTCTTGATCCTCATTCTTTTGACAAAACGGAGGACTAATTGGCAAGTGTTAAAGAACTCTAGTTGAAATTGGGTGAATGTGTAAAGAACTATCAGAAAAAGGATGGAAAATTCATCGTTCTGGTCCTGGTGAACTTGAGAACACCATTCGACATGTTCATGTCAAATTTCCACACCAACTAGAAATCACACAAGGAATATGGTAAGGTTTACACCTTTGAAGATTTATGTGGCCTTTTGATTACTGATCAACATAAATTGCTTGAAGAATGAAAGCCTAGTGGTAAACACTAATCCCACCTACTCAAGGGAAAGAGCAATATGGATCCTAGGTATAGAGTATAGTTTGATTCCTCTATATAGAAAATTGCATACCATGACCAGGAACCTAAGGGACAGACAGATGCACCCCAATGCAGTCGAAAGAAGAAGACATATCAGTGTTGTGGAAAGAATAGACATGTGGAGAAATTTTTGTATAAGAAGCGAGATGATTTATAGGAGAAGGTTAAACACCTTGAAGGAGACATGTCCATTGTGTTGACCCATTGATAATTTCACCTTCCAAGTCAAAAATTCTCAAGCCTTGTTGTTTCACTCTACATAGAAAGAATGGGTAGTCTACTACGGGTGCACTGATCACATGGCTAAGGATGCCTCCTTGTTCACGTAGTTGGATGAAGATAAGGAGAGAAAAATATACGTTGTTGATTATTTTTCTCTAGATGTAGTTGGTCAAGGTTATGTTACTTGTCGACATAGGAAGATTGTCGATGTCTATCATGTGCCAAACCTCAGTTCCAATTTGTTGTTTATTTCTTAGTTAACATAGAGAGATAATATTGTGTAATTTTGGCCATATTAGTTCTATGTTCATGATTTGAATAAAGTCAAGTTGATTGTAGCTAGCGGGATTCTTGCCTTAACATATAGTTTGTACAAATTTCATGACATGAATCGACCTGAAATTGAACTGACTGCAATTGTTGCTCACACTAATGAGATAATTAAAATTTGGCATGAGCAACTTGGGCACCTGAATTTCCAAATTTTGTAGGCATTTGCAACTCAAAACATGGTTGTTGGTTTGTTGAAGGTGTTTCCCCCTAAAGGAGTCTATAAGGGTTGTGTGCTTGGGAAGCATCATCATGAACCATTCGACTCTGGAAAAGTTGGAGAGCACAGAACCTACTGGAGCTGGTTCACAGTGATGTTTTCTACATCAATCTACATTCACTAGCAGGTGCAAGGTATATTTTGAATTTCATTGATGATTTCTCTCTCTTTACGTGGGTTTATTTTTTGAAGAACAAGAACCTTGTATTTGAAAATTTCAAGGACTTTCTATCCTTTGTTGAAAGAAATGTATTCAACCCATCAAGTGCTTGATATTAGACAATAGTGGTGAGTATGTAAATTGACCATTTGAAGAATACTTGATTCAATCTGGTATTAACTGGAAACAATCAATTCCTCACACACCTTAGTATAATGGTGTTGTAGAACGTAAGAATCAGACGTTAGTCAAAATGGATATATGTCTTTTACAAGATAAAGATATTCCTCCTTGCTTTCAAGTTGAAGTGGTGTATTGTGAAAACTATCTACTTAATCACACCTCGACTCGAGTTGTTCCTTCAATGACTCCAATCGAACAATGGTGTGGAAATAAGTCTTTAGTCATCCACTTTCGTGTGTTAAATGGATGTGTTTCCTGGGATCAAATTTTTTATGATTGTAGAATGAATTTGGATGCAAAAATTCATGCTTGCATCATGATGGGATACTCTGAATAGTCAAAAGTTGATCGATTGTTTGATCCTGTCAAATGAAAAATTATTATCAGACAAAATGTACAGTTTGATGAGAAGGTTTCTAGCATTACATTGTGGAATGCCTCCTCGATATTGTTGCAGGGTGACCCCTTTGATGTTGTCTTAGACATTGGTCCTCATGTTCCATATTTTAGTTCTTCGACGACACAGTCAAACTTTGTTCCTATTTCGACTAATCCGTCGAATGAAGACCCTTTGACTTCTAACAAACCTGCTGCAATGAACCATAGTTCACCTATTTCTTTTCTACACAGATGGGATGCTAAGACAATTGAAGTTGTTGGAGTTGATGCTAGAGGTGCTTCCTCCGTATGACAAACTCAAAGTGAAAATTAACATGTCATTATTTCCTTGATGAATTGTGTACTTGAAACTTCTGATCTTGTTTCCTACTTAGATGTTGAAGAACAATTTGAATGGGAGTAGGATATGCAAACATAAATTAATTATTTTTCGAAGAATCACACTTGGGACTTAGTTCCCCAACTGTAAGGAAATAACGTTGTGAAGTGTCATTGGGTCTACAAGACCAAATTTACCTCTAAAGGTATTGTTGAACAACATAAAGAATGCCCAGTTGTTGATTAAGTTCAGTTGTCATTGATGTCAACCCTTGAAGAAAGCCCCGTAGCACAAAGGTTTGGGTAATGGACCCAAGATTGTTTGATGTAAATATGACTCATTATTTTTTTGTCATGGTTGATAAGAAGTAAATATGGATGAACTCCAAAGTGGTCCCCTTATGGTGAAAGCCCTCATGGGAAGACGCTTTGTGGAGTAAGATAACCCATGCTTAATTGTGGAATAATGAGATGAAGGACAATGAATTTGTCAGGGAAACTATCTTATATGGATAGTGCTTGTCATTCCATTTCTGGTGGTATGTAGAATGTCACATAACTCCTCACGGTTAGAGAGTTATGACCATGTGAAGTTGGAGAACCCAGGTTTGGGTAATGGA